>JAEIFI010000622.1:0-49395 GCA_018901815.1 Zaprionus lachaisei
ATGGACTGTGTAAGACGGGTGATTCCGAAAGCTTACGTTTAAAAATTAAAAATTTCAAAGGCCTGCAATGCTTCTTCACCTAGATAAAACTTCCACCTGGTGGTCATTTCGTCTGTCAAGGCCGAAGAGAGGGATGCAAAATTCGGAATAAGAATTTGCGGTACCATAAAACCCATAAAACTCCTCAAAGTTTTAAGGGTCTTTGAAACGGGAAACTGTTTTATAGCCACTATTTTCTCTGGATCAGTTCTTATACCACCATCTCCTATTAGGTGGCCTAAGAAACGCACACGCTGCATACCGAAGTGACATTTGCAAACGTTGATTGTCAAGCCTGCATGCTTAAAGAGTAAAGCTATCTCTCGAAGCACTTCTATATGTGACTCAAAACACGATGAGATAATTTAAGGCTCGTCAAGGTATACAAATAACTCGTTTCGCAGATGTGGAGCTACCACCTTGTCCATTAATTGAGACATGGTACTGGCCCCATTGTACAAACCAACCGGCATGACCTTTGTTCGTGGCGGCGGACACAAACTTCTTCCCTCTAATGGAATCGTAGTTAGGGGTAAAATTGCTGTGGAATCGAACCGACGCGAAACGAACAATTCAAAAATAAAAACACAATTCGGGGCGCGTGGAGTTCACTTTACTTTATATTTTCAACTGTGGTTATGTGTCCATTACACCTAACTTAAAATACTATCGGATAAAAGAGCGCGAGAGCCCTTGGTGACTCTCGCACTGTTTACGCAGAAATGCTGCCTACTTCTCGGCGGCTACGTTTGGACGTAAACATTCCGCCCCCTTGTAATACTGTTGCAACTAAATGGAACCGGGATCCTTTTGGATGCCGCTGGGGGGCTTTAGTGGCGCTATCGGACTACGCACCGGATAGCACCCATCCAAACAGAGTGTTCTGGACCAACGTCTCCGTAGATGTCAGCCCCCAGAAGAGAGACTCTGCTTGGCACATGCCACCGAGTGTCCAGCGTACTGCCCGGGTAGCGGCTTTGCAGGTCTTTGTTAACCTTCTGCGCCGGAGTCCTGATCTGCATCTCCTCCTGAACAATGCGCGGCAAAGCCCATTTTCGACGGAAGGGCCAATGGCCTTTGCCAATGAGGTGGGCATGCAGCTATTTGGACTGCAAGCGTCCAACAGCACGCGCACTTCGAAGGTTTTGCCGGACATGTCCAGGCTGACTATGGCGGTCGGCATCATGCTGACTGCCACAGAGGGGGTCGTCGCCAGGGACCCCGAAGGTGGAAGAGGCGTCACGGATGACGAGGTTGCCTGCATCTCCTGCATCTCCGGTTGGAAGGTGAAGAAGCGTATGGTGGCCCTCGCCGCATGTGCGACAGGTGCCGCCACTGCGACATGAGCCTTTGGAGTGTTCATGGGCAAGGCAATGCCGGGCAGTATTTGTTGATCAATACGGCCTGAAGACGGTTCTCCGCAGCCAGCCGCAGGAATCTTTGGCACTTCTTCAAGGCGTGGACTCCTCTGCATACGTGGCATCTAAAGGAGTTCACTTCTTTTAGCTAAGCTGGTGTGTGTGCCTTGCGTGGTGCCATCTCACTTATCTGAAAAGGAGAAGGTGGATATATGGATTAGTATTTAGAGAGCATATATCGACTGATGGAGAACACAAGGTTAGGAGGGTATCTAGATTCTGTCCTCTAAAGGAAGTAGGAGTGATTTTGTACTGGCCTTTTGATAACGCCACGGGTGGTGAGGATGTCCACCACGCGGACAATGTCATCAGCGCCAGGATATGTAGCGTGAGACGCCATTCGTTGACTGGAAGATTGTCTTCTTTGACAACTACCATATCGCCGACTTGGAGGTTTCTCGTTGGGAGTTGCCGTTTGGAGCGTTTATGCAACTCTTTGAGGTATTTCTCTTTCTAACGGAAGCAAAACTGTTGATGCAGAGCCTTAAGTCGCTGCCATCGGTTGATGATGGATACATCGTCTTCTTGGATTTCAGGCTCTGCGACGGACATGAGCGGACTGCCGATTAGAAAATGGCCAGGAGTCAAGGCCGAAAGATCGGTGGGGCTCTCAGACATGAGAGAAATCGGCCTGGAGTTAAGGCACGCTTCGACCTTGCAAAGGAGCGTGGATAATTCCTCGAATGTGTACTTTAGTGAGGAAGTGGACTTGTAGAAGAGCGTTTTGAAGGTCTTTACTCCAGCTTCCCATAAGCCACCCATGTGCGGTGCGCTGGGAGGATTGAAATGCCATGCGAGGTTTTGATGGCTGTATTTGATGGATATATCAGCCATCACTGCCTTCATAAATTCTGAAGCAACGACCTTGGAAGCTCCGACGAACGTCTTTCCATTGTCGCAGTAGACGTTGTGGGGGCAGCCACGTCTCGCGACGAATCGCGCGAAGACTGCAAGAAATTTTTCGGTTGTTAGATCCGAGGTTGCTTCTAAATGTATGGCCTTTGTGCTGAAGCATACAAAGACACATACATAGCCCTTGGTTATGAGGCAGGCTCGACCAGTGAAATTCTTGATTTCGAAAGGACCAGCGAAATCGAGTCTCGTGTGGGTGAAAGGTTGAGAAAAGGAAACTCTCGCGGAAGGCAGTACCCATGAATTGAGTTTGCAACTTCTTTCGATGAAGGATGCAAACTCGTCAAGAATTGATGGTGGCTTTCACTAAAGTTCGGAGCTTTAGAATCTAGTAGCGCGATCTAATAAGACGCATCATGGAGGGAGATACGATGCGAAAAACGGATAAGGAGGTGTGGGAAAGTGCATGAGTACGGAAGGATGAGCGGGTTCCGTTCCTCATAGCTTAAAGAAGGATGTTTTCACACGACCGCATGCTTTCATGACTCCACTGGCGTCAATAAAAGGATTCAAATTAATGATGTCGCTACTCTATTCCTTATTCAACAAACAGTTGTACTCTTTAAGGAATTTAGTACGTTGGGTATTTCGGATGAGCAGATCTTGGACGTTGGAGAGTTCAGAGCTTCTGTCATCTGGAGAGAGCGTAAGATCAGGCTTACGACACCTCTGGATAAAGCGGCATATGTAAGCCATCATCCGCAGTGCTCTGTCGAGCTCGGAAAATCTCTCCAAGATACAATCGGATGAAGGAGGAAAAATAGTTAAGTTGCATTTAACAGCACGAATCTCTTCGTCTCTTTCGTGAGCAATATTTATCGCAAAAGGTCACTGTTCTGCTGGAAGGATCAGCCAATCGAGTCCATGCCACCAGAGACTGTTACCCATAAGGTCCTCTGACGAGACACTTCTACTGGCAAGATCGGCAGAGTTCTGTTCAGATCGGACGTGAGTTATCTTAGCTACTCTGTTAATTACGAAGGTCGTCCATTTACATGGAGGCTTACTAAGCCAGGCTAGCACAATTGTGGAATCAGTCCAATAGTACTCTTCGTAGCTATTGACTAGGAGCTGAGGGAGGAGTGTTGCTGATAAATCGGCCAGCATTAATGCACCGCAAAGTTCTATTTGAGGCAAGGATATGGTCTTCACAGGAGCTACTCTGGTCTTCGCTACAAGGAGATGGCTTGAAACGGGTTTCAACACGGATGTAAATATGTAGCTGCTCCGTAGGCGCGCCGAGATACGTCGCAGAAGCCATGGATTGGGAACTTAGCTAAGGGCGTATATTGAACCCATCTTGGGATCCGAATCCTATGGAGGGATGCATAACTGGATAGCAAATCCTCCCCGCATTGTTGAAGTTCGTTCATCCCAACCAAGATTTTGCAACCATATATCCTGCATAAAAATTTTGGCACGGACCACAAATGGTGCCAGTCCGCCTGCCGGATCGAATAAATTAGCGATGTGAGTTAGAACTTCACGTTTAGTGTAAGACTGTCTCACTTCTGCTTCGGAGGGGGCAAAGAAAAACTCATACGTATGCGCTTGCTAACGTATGACTAGAATTTTTGCTAAGCTCGCTTCCTCTAGTTCGAGGAAATCGGCGTTCAGTAGATAGTCCTTAGGAATATTAAGTAGCACTTCTTTGTGGTTGGAGATCCAATTTCTTAAGGAAAGCCAAGGACATCGTCATATAGTTGGATATAATGTCCCGTGAGTGCTAACATCTTGGAAAAGCTGCTGACAAACCCGAATGGCCAAGAATGGAGCACAGATAACTTCGAAAGTGACTGTGTTGAGTTCATTATCACAAACTTTGCCATTTGGGTTTCTGAAAAGGATTCGTTGAAATAGCGTGTGATTCGTGTGTACGAGTGTCTGCCGGTACATCTTTGTGATGTCGAAATTAAAAACAAAACGGAAAAAACGCCATTTCAAGACCTGCATAGTCAGATCGGATTTGAGAACGGGTCCTGGATTTAGGATATCGTTCAAGCTCTTTCCATTGGAGGATGGACTACAGGCGTGGAAAACAACGCGAACTTTAGTATTGGTGCCATCAAGTTTGAAAACAGCGTTATAAGTGAGATAAAAATTGTTGCAGTCGTTACTTGGAGACACTGGCCTCATATGGCCTAATCTAAAAACTCCTTTAAACGACATTCGTTCCTGAGAAACTGAGCGGGTGTGATGGACCTTGAATGTCCTGGCGAGTTGGAGGTTTGGCAGGTCTTTCAGAAGATCCTTGGAAATTAAGTAGGATGGATGGGTACCTGCCAATTGGGTAAGAACAAAGGCTGCAGTTTCTAGCTGTAACCTGGGAGTGAACGGGAACCAATCTGGAAGTGACGCAACTTTTTTGGATTGGCTCAGATAGCTTGATTTAAGCCAGCTACTTGAACTTGCACGGCTTGGTAGGAGGGCTGTATGATGTTAAACATCCGTTCGGAATTAAACGTAGCCTCTGATCCTGGATCGATCAGTGCACGTGCCTTATAAGTTATGCCAAAATGGCAAACGTTTATAAGAACACTGCCGAGAAGAACGCCGTCAAGTACTTCTGAATATTATTCGTTGAAAATGTGGACTGTATATTAGAATTCTGGGGATTTGGTGCAGAAGAGATCCCGGAAAATTGGCCATTTCGGGTAGTCAGCGCTGAAAACTTCAGCATCGAAAGGTTGTGATCTGTAGCTTCTTGGCTGGAACGCTACTTGTTTTGCTGCAGGTGATGGAGAGGGAGCCGTTGCGGTCTCTATATTCTCATTTAAATGACAGGCAAGTTCCTCGTACATGGAAAAGCAATGGTCATACCGGGTTTGCATGGAGATGTTGTCCGCAGCATTCGTCTCCGTTTCAGACAATGCGTTAGAAAAGAGTTCATATTTAAGTTCTACGGCAATTCATATGAATCGAAGCTGCTCAAGACGCACTCTGTGAGTGTGAAGTGAGGCTGTAGGAGAAATTTGAATCCTAGCTTCGAACTGCGTGAGCTTATCAGAATCGTTCATGAACTCTTGGAGTGCCTTTTTTATTGCCTAAGAAATCTGATGACCAACTGAACGAGTGATTGGAGGAGCGTGCACCGAAATTTTTGGCACCTGTGTAGCCTCAGATGTGGCCGGATTTGGAACTTTCCGTAGAGTGGCGGGAGAAGGTGTTCTGCCAAGAAGAGAAAGTTCCCTTCCAAGTGGAAGAAAGCTTGAACGTCTATGCTGAGTCGTGTGTAGAACAAGTGTAGTATGCGCGTTGAAATGTCTTTGACCAAGTACTACTACGTAATACTCGGGCTTCTCGTCGAAAGGAAATTCAACTTGTGTATAACTGACTAGTCTTCGTGCACTTATTGCTCCAAGCTTTCTGCTCGCCGGATGGGGTGAGGTTCTTTGCTGATCTCGTCATACGGCCTCACAAAAACAAAAATTAAGTGCACTTCTACTTCTCTAAATAAATGATAAAACGAAATGGGATGTTATTTAAGTCGGACTGATCAATGGACTGGGTTATGGACGACTGATTTCGGAATAGGGTTATTGGGATGCAGTAGATGTTATTTGTGCCCCCTTGTCTATTTATTTAATTAATTTATAGTCGGACTAAGGTCAGTCGACTGTTTAAAAGTAAAGAAAAAAAAAATTAATAGTTATAATTAATAATTTTAAGTTAAAAGTAAAATCTTATCTGTGAGAAAAGAAGGGAAAAAGAAATTAATTGAATTGAGTTTACATTGGGATCAAAAAATGAAAGAGCCGATCCAACATTTGTTGCAGAGGATTGGGGAAAACCCCAGAGAAAACCCAATCAGTGTAAGTAAGCAAAATCTAATCAAACATGCAGTTAGTTAAAAAGTACTACTATTACTAGAAAGAAGATAATTACGGGTGATTCTACCAGGGACAGAGAAGTGTAGTCGACTAAGCAAGTCGTTACTATCTATGTCTCCTTGTATAAGGTTATAAATAAATACAACACCAAGCATAGTTCTACGATTGGCTAGGTAAGGCAGATTTAGTAACAAAAGTCTACTAGGATAGGAAGGAAGTCTTGAATTTAAATCCCAATTAAGGCCACGCAAGGCAAAAATTAAAAAGTTTTTCTGTACGGATTCAATGCGATCCTTGTGAACTGTGTACTGAGGACTCCAGACACATGATCCGTACTCTAGAATTGGACGAACAAGCGAGGTGAAAAGAGTCTTAGTTAGGTAAGGATCGTCAAACTCCTTAGACCATCTCTTAATAAAGCCGAGCACACCCATAGCTTTATTAACCATTGATGATATATGTTCACAAAACTTGAGTTTGCGGTCCAAACGGACACCTAGATCATCAACCAGGGAAATTCTTTCCAAGGTACAACCACAAAGAGAGTAAGATACGTACTTTGGACAGGCTCGTGAGTATGTCATCAGCTTGCATTTGGAGCTGTTCAGATTGAGGAGATTTGCACGACACCAAGAATAGAAACAATTTAAGTCAGATTGAAGGCGTAAATGACAGGAGTCGTCTCTAAATTGAAAACAGAGCTTGACATCATCAAAGAGCTTGACATCATCTACCCACCCTGCCTTGGTGACGCCATTGTATAGTTTGGGTCACCCCTTGTATGATCTACATATTATTTACTGTGGCTGCTGAACTATTGCATACCTATTGTTCCGGCGACGAACCATGAGAAGACTATTAGACGTGTGTTGTGTGATTCATGATGCTCACAGACTTCATTTATTACAAAAAACTAAATTCAGTTTCAAGCTAGACTTATTTCAAACTTTAAATTATTTCAGAAAATTTTATATGCGCACGGGGAACTGATTCAGATCGTTTTTTTTTTTTTTTTTTTAGACAAATAGTCGTAACCTTTACTCTCTAACACGTGACGGACGCAATTGACTGTCCATAACCATTATTGCATATACTTATTATTGATTTTTTACTCACTCACAAAATCCGCTTCATGCTATCGTAGGGCCCTCCGATGCAGGAGCTGTTGAGCTATCGGTCCAAATAATAATACTCAAATGATTATGGAAGATTCATGCGTGATGTGTAATGAAAATTTTAGATGATCGTGATAATTCCTCATTCGCACACATTTTTACAATGTTTAAGCTTTATATAGGAAATACAAATTAATTAATACTATTGTTAAAGTGTAATTTTTTAGAGGTATTTCAAGTAGACGAAAGATTCGCAAGATTTTTATGGCAGTGCCATGTCACCTGGGCTTGCGTTGCATATCGATCGAAGTCTCCGTTGAGCCCTGTACGTTATACTCAAAAGTTTAGGTACAGCCACACGGTGCGAAAAATAGTCTCACTGTGCGAAGGTTTGTAGCCCAATCATAAATGGGACAATGTATCGATACTCCGGAAAATGTGTTTGCGTCTACCAAGTTGCAGACCCACGCTTATTGGGCACCAAGCTGACCAATCTTACGGGTATCTGACAACGAGTGGTACTGACCGCAAGAAATCGATATCGCTGTAAAAATACACGATTAGTTTACAATTTGCACGTGGCTAGACACAAATATCACCTTTTTTCGTATTATATTTTCTGCACTTGCTATAATATATACATAATTCCGATTCCGGGATGTTTTTGGCATATATTATTATATTGCCGTATTGAGTATAGGTTATTTAACAAGAATACGGTTAATAACTTACGGTTTATTTTGCCACTCGTATTATATTTTTAGCAAATTTATATATTTTGGCTGCGTGAGCGTCAGCTTCAGAGAAAATTAATGTACAGGAATGCGCGTTCAGCATCTATTTATAGACGGAAGGTGGCGCTGTCAAAAATGCTCGAAGCAACTCTAACTGCATTAGCTAACTGTTAAATGGTGTGATATTCTTGATTCTCTTTTGGGACCATTCTTCTGCAAGAATAATTGAGCGCGCCGTTTTTGCATAACAGCTGTTTTAAATTCGCTCTCTGTTAAGAATTAACAGAAAGAGTGCAGAGGAGTTTCAACGGCTGTTGATCAACTTTGGCACACTACATCCATCTGTTCATGATTCGAGAGTCTTATACAAGCATTCATGAACAGAAAAAGGTGGGACTTAAAGTTGATTTTTCAGAGTTTGATATCTTTTAAATGATATACTCCGATTGATTTCCCTCGATCGTTTTGTAACTCATAATGTATGTTGCTACGCTTTCGCAACACTTTGGCTTGCAAAAAAACGGGTGCTAACTTATGATTAAATCTCTTTTCAGCGTTACTCTGCGCAAAATTTCTGGCGTAAACAGAATCACCGGGTTTAAGCTGAACTGATCTGCTGCGTAGATTATATCTTCGCGCGTTATCATCATGTGTGTCTGCTACTTTTGCTTTTGCTTTGGCGCGCGCCAACTGCAATACATCGGCCCGTGTCAAATGCACATCGTCAGCTAATGCGTTCAGTTTGCGTAACAAGTCATAGTCTTTACCATTACTTATCATGTTTTGACCAAAACAGAGGTAATAGGGAGAGTATCCTGTACTGCGATGGATAGTAGATCTAAATGAACCACTTATTTCATTCAAATTCATATCCCATTGGGCATGATCTTTTCCTACATATGCTCGAATTGCTGCTAGTACTGAGCGATTGAGACGCTCGCTGGCGTTCGCCTGCGGAGAATATATTGCAGTGCAAATTTGCGTAATGCCAAATCGTGTTAGAAATGATTTAAATTCTCCTGATTTGAATTGAGAGCCATTGTCAGACAGAATAACTTCTGGGACTCCAAACGTATGGAAGACTGAGGTTTCCAAGAATTCACATATCTTGATGGCCGTAAATTTCTTAAAAGGTTGTAAGAAATGAAATTTACTAAAGTAGTCAACTATTATAAGTAATCCTATGTTTCCTTTCTTGGACCTTGGGTATGGGCCTAACAAATCAATATACAATTTTTGGAATGGTCTATCCGACGTCATGGGTTTTCCCACAGGCGTAAAATTGTATTGGGGCTTTTGGTCATTCGGCAGGATGTACACTGTGCAACGTAATTTCGGATCGCAGTTACCATGCCAGGCCAAAATATATATCTTTTTAATTTTTCTATCATCTTGCTGGTACCACAATGTGCAGCATCTGGAGGGTCGTGTGCTCGACTTAACACTTCTACTTGTAGTCCCTTCGGTATCCAGAGTTTCAACGATTCGGATTCTTGTATTAAGTCTCCTGTTGAATACTCGGTACGTTTATAAATAAGGTTATCTACAATTTTCAGATCTGGGAGTCTTGCAATATTTTCTGATATTCGCTTCTTCAGTTCTTCATATTCTGTAGAGGTGAATTCTTTTGATGACAAATCAAGGATTGGGCCAAAACTCGAGAATTCACTAACTTCATCTTCATCACGACGGGATAATGTATCGGCTACCACAGTTTGTGAACCTCGACGATGCTGAATTGAAAAATTGAACCCTTGCAGTTTAAGTGACCAGCGCGCCAATCGACCTAACAAATCTTTCTGATTCATCAACCATTTCAGCGCTGAGTGGTCAGTTAGTACCGTGAACTCTTGTCCTTCAATATAAGAACGAAATTTGTAAATACCTTGGATAACTGCTAAGCATTCTAATTCTGTGACGGAGTAGTTGCGCTGAGCTTTAGTGAGTTTGGTGGACATGTATGCTATCGGCATTTCTGCTCCATCCTCATTGGCTTGTGCCACGACACAACCAAGTCCGTATTGACTTGCGTCGCATAGTAATAAAAATGTTTTAGAAAAATCAGGTGTACTTAATATAGGTGTGGTAGTTAGCTTTTCTTTGAGATTTGAAAAAGCGTTGCCAGCTTCATCGCTCCAACAGTATTTTCTATTCTTTCTTAACAAATCGGTAAGAGGCATTGAGAGTGTGGCGTATCCGTCGACGAATCGGCGATACCAACCGCACATTCCCAAAAATCTCCGCAGTTGTTTAACTGTAGATGGTATCGGAAACTGTCTGATTGCAATTACCTTGCCTGGGTCAGTCTTAATTTGCCCATTGCCTATTATAAAACCTAAATACTTAAGTTCTTTCATACAGAATTTCGATTTAGCGATATTTATAATAAGATTTGCGTGTCGAAGATAGGTTGCTATTTCACTCAAAAGTGACATATGCGAGCTAAAATCATCTGACAGGATTAACAAGTCATCCAAAGTATACAAATACTCTTGTACGAAGATGTGCTGGTATGACTTGGTCCATTAATCGGCAGAGAGTCTGTGCTGCATTGCAAAGTCCGAAAGGCATAACCTTATATTGATAGAGTGGACGATTCGGTACAGTAAATGCTGTATACTGCCGTGACTTTTCTTCTAGTCGTATCTGCCAAAAAGCGTGCTTCATGTCCAATCCTGTAATATAACGGGCTGGAGGAAGGCGACTCAAGATACCGTCCACGTGAGGAAGTGGATATGCATCTTTTCGTGTGTGCTTGTTTACCTCTCGTGAATCGAGACACAACCGAGTCTTGCTTCCTTTTTGTACTAAAACACAATTGCTGCGCTATGGACTACTGGATAGCACGATAACATCCATGGCCAACATATTATCTATCTCAGTGAACATGAGTTTCTCCCTAGCCAGTGAAACGGGCCAGTGTCGTTGTTTTATGGGCTTGGATTCCCCAACATCGATACTGTGTTCGATAACCTGCGTTCGCCCTAGTCCTTCCTTCTCATAGGAGGGAAGTTTTTGAATGACTGCGTCTAATTCTCGCTGCTGTTGTTCGGAAAGAGTATGAATTTTCGGTGGATCGTCTAAGTTGTTGTCTTTTCCGACATCTAGTTCTGATATGTTGTTAGAAGTTCTCATGATACTCTTAATAAGACCAAAATCGTGCCAAAAATCAATTCCAAGATAAACATCTTGTTTTAGGTCAAATTCGATTGTCTTACTGCTCCTTGATATTTGACATTAGTTGTTAACTTGCCTAGAACTGAACATTCTGCGTTATTGGCTGTTCTAATACGACCAGAGCATCTTTTTGTTTTCGGGTGCATTAACAGTTGAGTGGCGGCTTTGCCTCCGAGACAGCAAAGGGTTACACCTGAATCAAGAAGAGCTATGTATTCCTTATCTTCTATATTTATTTCGGTATACAAGCGGTTGTCTGAATTGGTAAATATAGACTCCACTAGCTTTTTACGACACGAGCGAACTTTCTTCCAAAATCCTCGCATTCGTACTGTGGAACGCCTGGTTTTAGTTTCCTTGTCTAAACTGTCAATTTTACCAAATATACGCTGTCGTGCTGACAGATAGTTTGCGTATCGAGCATGAAAAGGTAGACGTCTATATGATGAGGTTTGGTTTTTACTATTAGAATATTCCTGATTGGACAGACTTTGTGATGGAGTTTCAGTCTGAATTGCGTTTCTAAGTTTTAATGGGTCGGATGCGCCGAAATTTTCCGCGCATCCGACAGAGGGTTTTCCGAAGGATTGCATGATTGGCAGTTTGGCTTGTAAGTGTCTTTCTTACCACAGCCGTAACAAAAAATAGAACGTCGCTCAAAACAAACGTCATAACGATGTCCAGATTTGCCACAGTTCCAACATTTGATGCTTTTGTGCTGCATAACTGCTATTTCCGAAGTGTCATCTAGCTCGGAGACAAACGGTCTATTGAACCTAGGTGGTTGCGTTCTGTTCTGTTTACAGAATTGCTCATGTGTGCGAATTTCTTCCCGCAGCCTAGCTAAGGTAAGTATATTTAGGTGCATTAGCTCGTAGCGGAGAGACGGTTTGGAATGCCGAATTAAAAGTCGCACTAGAGATTCTTCTTGTATGGGATTTCTTAACCGAGTAACAAGTTTCTCGACTTCAAACTGAAATTCTTCGAAAGATTCTTTTTCACCTTGTCGTCTAGAGTTTATGGATTCCCAAATATCCATATCTGTTTCTATGTCTTCGAATTTCTTCCTGAACTCTACGCTAAATGTATTCCAAGTAAAATGTGGGTATGTTTTGTGGAATTTCCAGAACCATTCGTTAGCCTTGCCTACCAAAAGTTGATGTAAATGATCACACAATAGGCTGTGATTGCCGTACAAGTTCTGGTTTGTCATAGAGCGTACTCTATATAGAAAATCTTCCGTGGCCAAGCCACTTTTGGAACCATCGAACTTTATATGCCAGTTCTGGATAATGTTCGACACCTTTTCTGGGGGGTATTAAGGTATTGTTATTTAATGATCGATTACTACTATCATTTTGACTCTGATTCATGTTAAGGTTACGAGGGAGATCAACGCTCGCAATGAGCGGAGGTGAGATGTGTTGCTCCTTTTGTATATGGATATTTGCCAATTGATTTTCTATTAACGCTGCGACATTTTGCATAATCTGCTGCTGTTGATTTCGCAAAGCGTTTTGTAATAAGGAATCAAAATGGACCGTCCCTGTAGTCTGGTGGGGTACTGCATTCAAAGGTTTTTGAGCGATGGTGTTGTTGGTTTGTTGATGGTGCAGTGTTGGCTCTGGCTATTTCTATTGGTGGACCTGGTTGACATTCCACGTCGAGGAGTACCTCCTCTTCGATTTCTATCTACTGATCGGTTTCCTATAGAAGTATTAACGTTTCCTTGGTTATCATTTAGACCAAGCGTTATTAATTCACGTGCTTGTTCAGCTGCGTCTAATTCAGCAGCCAAATTGTTATTCGATAGCGACAATTGTCTAGCCGTACACGGAATCTTACAAACCGGGCAGCTTCTATTGTTTTGAAGGGATCGTAATATGCATTGATTGTGAAATCTATGCTTGCATGGTGAGACTGCCGTTAAATGTTTAGAATTCATAGGTTCGTGACAACTTCCGCAAAATGGGTCTTGCTGTTGCAAGGCTTCCCTTAAATCTTCGTGCCTAACAGACATTTTGTTTAGTTTGTAATTATAATAATTTCATTAAATCTTTGGTTCGTCGCTTTCCCAAAAAGGATGTTTTCGTTCAGGCCAGTAAATAATCCTATTCGTCAAAAAGTCATTAGCTGTTCGCTTAAAAGAATACTATCGAACTGAAATTGATTTTCTTGAATTGTAAAGGTCGAGCCTCCAATGAATGTACTGAAGTTGCTCGCGATTCCTTTTCCGATTCTAGGGAAATCAATTGACAGTTTTTATTTTGCGGACCGTTAAATTAAACAAATAAAAATATGACAGCTGAAAATGGGTTTGATTCGGTCGACCGCTAGTTAATTACCAGCTATTATTCGCTATTCCGGAAATCAAAGTTCCATTCGCACTCTCATATATTGGTTAATTGCAGCATCCGTTTTACAAAATCGAGAATTAAAGATTAAAGCTACTCGTGATCATGCAGGTCCATATAGGTCGATCAATCCTTTTAACAGAATTATGATCGCTGCTCCATATTATGGATACACCTGATCTATAAGGCTTAACGCTGGTTTTGTTTGTGGTTTCAAAATGTAATTTATAGTGGATGGATTAATACATGAATGTGGATATGAAGCTTTCTTGCAATAGGGTTTTATTATTGCTTATGGTGTTGTTTGCTTCTTTTTAAATATTTTATACTAACTGCTTTTCTTGGCTTTTTGTTCTGGATGCCAATGATATACATACACGCAATTTGTATTAGAGCCTTTGCAACGATGTTAACACCAATAACTCTTCTTCTTAGCAACAATTATGACTCTAATTGAACATTGAAGATGTTGTGTCATCAAGCCTTTTCGGTTAGATGCCAATTATTATCATAATTGAGGAAAGAGATTATCTTTGATGGTGGTAACATATCGGTCGGGCCCACGTTGGGCGCCATTTTATCTTTATGTAGTATGCGCGTTGAAACGTCTTTGACCGAGTACCACTACGTAATACTCGGGCTTCTCGTCGAAAGGAAATTCAACTTGTGTATGACTGACTAGGCTTCGTGCACTTCTTGCTCCGGGCTTTCTGCTCGCCGGATGGGGCGGGGTTCTTTCCTAATCTCGTCCTACGGCCTCATAAAAACAAAAATTAAGTGCACTTCTACTTCTCTAATTGAATGGTAAAACGAAAGGGGGTGTTATTTAAATCGGACTGATCAATGTACTGGGTTATGGACGACTGACTTCGGAATACGGTTATTGGGATGCACTAGGTGTTATTTGTGCCCCCTTCTCTACCCACTATGCCTTGGTGACGCCGTTGTATAGCTTGGGTCACCCCTTAGTATGATCTACATATTATTTACTGTGGCTGCTATCGCATACCTATTGTTCCGGCGACGAACCATAAGGAGACTATTAGACGTGTTTTGTGTGCTTCATGACGCTTACAGTATTCATTTATTATAAAAATGTAATTGCAGTTTCAAGATACGACATTATTTGCGTTTCGCTAAGTATTTCAAATTTTGAATATTCGAGAAAATTTTATATGCGCACGGGGAACTAGGTCAGATCGTTTTTTTTTTTTTTTTTTTTTTTTTTAAGACACATAGTCGTAACCTTTAATCTCTAACAGGTGTCGGACGCAATTGACTGTCCATAACCATTATTGCATACACTTATTACTGATATTTTTACTCACTCACAAAATCCGCTTCATGCTGTCGTAGGGCCCTCCGATGCAGGAGCTGTTGAGCTATCGGTCCAAATAATAATATTCAAATGATTATGGAAGAATCATGCGTGATGTGTAATGAAAATTATAGATGATCGAGATAATTCCTCATGTACACATTTTTACAAGGTTTATGCATTATATAGGAAATACAATTTAATTAATACTATTGTTTAAATGAACTTTTTTTAGAGGTATATCAAATAGACGAAAGATTCAAGATTTTTATGGCAGTGCCATGTCACCTGGGGGTGCGTTGCACGTCGATCGAAGTCTCCGTTGAGCACTGTACGTTATACTCAGAAGGTTAGGTACAGCCACACGGTGCGAAAAAGTCTAACGCCGTGATTCGGTGCAAGAACTAAGCGTAGTCTCACTGTGCGAAGGTTTGTAGCGCAATCATAAATGGGACAATGTATCGATACTCCGGAAAATGTGTTTGCGTCTACCAAGTTGCAGACCCACGCTTATTGGGCACCAAGCTGACCAATCTTACGGGTATCTGACAACGAGTGGTACTGACCGCAAGAAATCGATATCGCTGTAAAAATACACGATTAGTTTACAATTTGCACGTGGCTAGACACAAATATCACCATTTTTCGTATTGTATTTTCTGCACTTGCTATAATATATATATAATTCCGATTCCGGGATGTTTTTGGCATATATTATTATATTGCCGTATTATTTAACAAGTTTATTTTGCCCCTCGTATTATATTTTTAGCAAATTTATATATTTTGGCTGCGTGAGCGTCAGCTTCAGAGAAAATTAATGTACAGGAATGCGCGTTCAGCATCTATTTATAGACGGAAGGTGGCGCTGTCAAAAATGCTCGAAGCAACTCTAACTGCATTAGCTAACTGTTAAATGGTGTGATATTCTTGATTCTCTTTTGGGACCATTCTTCTGCAAGAATAATTGAGCGCGCCGTTTTTGCATAACAGCTGTTTTAAATTCGCTCTCTGTTAAGAATTAACAGAAAGAGTGCAGAGGATCTTAACAATAAACAAGAATATTTACTTTATCGGATCTATATATAGCAATCTATTTTATATACAAATAACAAATTATATAGTGAAAAATACTAACGCTACAGTCAGGTGCTGACTGTATAAGGCCATGGATTATCATATTATACCGTAATAAAAATTTTAACGGTATGGAATCGCCGCCCGAATATTATTAGAATAAAATAAATAAAAAAAATAAAATAAAATAATAAATAATTAATAAATGAAAATTCGCACCCGCCTCAACCGGGAGTTGAACACACGCACTCTCTCACAGCCGTCCGCCACTCTAACCACTCGGCCATTGCCTCACTCCTTGGCCCATCGACAAAGCTGCATTGTCAACCAATTTTGTTACCATACAATGCAAATAAAAAGTTTAAAATGCTGTGTGTCTGACGCGGTATGGAATCGCCGCCCGAATATTATTAGAATAAAATAAATAAAAAAAATAAAATAAAATAATAAGTAATTAATAAATGAAAATTCGCACCCGCCTCAACCGGGAGTTGAACACACGCATCCTCTCACAGCCGTCCGCCACTCTAACCACTCGGCCATTGCCTCACTCCTTGGCCAACCGGCAAAGGTGCATTGTCAACCAATTTTGTTACCATACAATGCAAATAAAAAGTTTAAAATGATGTGTGTCTAGATTTGAACTTCGGTATGCTTGCGTAAATTAGGTCTGCTTAAGTATAAATGTATGTTCAAAGTGAGTTTAATTCGTATCATATCTCACTTATTAATAGTCCGATTTAAATGAAATTTTCACATAACGCCCGTGGCAAAGTATTTGTCATGTAAGATATACAACTTTGGTTGTTGAGCTAATATTGTAGTTTTTAAATAGTTATTACTGATTTACGGAGGCGGGAAGGGGCGTGTCCAAATTTTAAAAAAACTTTGAGACACTGCAATATATACGTATGTTGTCGCAAAATTTGATGACTCTAGCTCTTATACTTTCTGAGATCCAGGTGTTCATACAGACAGACAGACGGACAGACGGACAGACGGACATGGCTCAATCGACTCGGCTACTGATACTGATTCAGAATATATATAGTTTATGGGGTCGGAGATGCCTCCTTCTGCCTGTTACGCACAATTCCGTTCCGACAAACACAATAGTCCATGAATTTTTTTAAAATCCATGGCCTAAAAATAAGTGACTATCAGAGCCACGGTTGCCCACTAAGTGATATTTTAATATTTGAGCTTGTACAGCCCTGGAACTATAAAACTGAGTGAATATGGACATGCTTTGAAATTATTCCCGACAGATGGCGCTTGGTTTTTATTATTAAATAGCTTATGTGTTTATTAAACGATCGGATTGTAATTGGAAAATATATAGATAATTCATTCAGTTTAGCAAATGTTAAAGTCAGAAAGTTGTATCTTTTACACAGCCCTTATAAAGTTGAAAAATTAAAGTATTGATTTTCAGGGTAGCTGAGATCTGTGTTTTCATCTTCATATGAAATTCTTAAACTGATCTTTCGAAAAACTTCAAAAGCCTCACAGTTTATTCTCTATATGAAAAACTTAAACCGACCTTAAGGTTCACTCTTCAAAAGCCTCACAAAAAAGTTCTCTCAAGACAACAACCGTCAAACGATAAGAAGATAAAGTTACTGATAAACAAAGATGTAAATCTCTGTAGGTTAAGGTTTGCTGGTCCATAAGAATAATTCTGTCAGTTAGTTTATGAGTGACTCTGGTGTAATGAACAACAAATAAATCCATCAAATAAAAATTATATTTTTTTTATTTAAATGAACACAGAAAACTTAATTGGCGTAGTCGGTAAGACGTTAGTTATTGATGAGGAATAAAATTTATCCAAGTCCTTAACTATCATCCGCAAAAGAACTCACGTGAATCGCAACGGCAATTCGGAGACATCAGTTGAAAGTGTAATCCTAAACGGTTTTCATAGCCGAGAAGTGATTGTAAAATAACTTAAAAAGAAAACACCTTAGAATTCGGAAGAGAAGTAAATCCAACATGGGTTACTCATAATCAAACGAAACAGCTGAGTGTACTTCTAATAAACAGTAGCCCACTTAAACAAATACAAGTGTGACGGCTGAAAAATCTCTAAGGTTTTTTAGAGAGCGAAATATAAACAAATAAAAAGGACGCGGTGGCTTGATTAATAATTCATATATTGGCGATTTATTGCTGCTGCTGGCTTCTACGATTGCTTAACAACGAATGCTTTTTTCATTAGCGAGAGTGGGCCACAATTCGACCACACTCCTCGAATTCACCGTTGGCATTTGCCGATCGTCAAGGGCTTAAGAGAGCATTATAAAGAGAGCTTAACTACATTTCAATTCCACAATTTTCTCTTACTTTATGCTAGCCTATGACTTCAATATCAATTTCACATTAATATTCAATAATAATAATTTCATTAAGTAATATCTATATTAACACTAATAATAAAACTAAACAAAACTATGCTGCTCTAACATTCCGGCCCCGTTGAAGAGCTCCGGTTTTCAATTATTGGGAGTAGAGCCAGCTTATGTATAGGGCGCTTAATGACGCCTGTTGTGGTTTTCACCTCTGCCACTCGAACCTTGCCGTCCTCCCCACGAATTGTGCGCGTTACGCGCCCGGTTGTCCACTGCTGAGCGGGCGTGTTGTCGTCGTGCACTAGCACGACCGCTCCTTCATCGAGATTGTGCTCGCCTTTGGCCCATTGAGTGCGCTGCTGGAGGCTGAGCAGGTAGTCCTTGGACCACTTGCGCCAAAAGTGCAGTTTGAGCGCCGACAACTGCTGCCACAGCCTCAAATATCCTCCTCCTGGTTTCCTGCTGCTCTCGTCTGGATCGGATCCTAAAGGCAGCGCCAACAAAGGCTGACCGATGAGTAGGTGGCCTGGCGTCAGCACCTCTTCATCGCTGGGATCGCTGCTGTCGACGAGCAACGGCCTGGAGTTGAGCAGCGCCTCGACGTCCACCAGATGTGTGCTCAACTCGTCCTGCGTCAGGTTGACGTTGCTCGCTCCTCGCAGAAGCCTGTGCTTGGCAGACTTCACTGTGGCTTCCCACAGTCCTCCGAAGTGCGGGGCGAGGGGGGAATGAACCTCCACTGCACTCCTCTCTCCGCTGCGAAGTTCACCAGCCTCGCCCCCTTGTTGTGGAACGCCGTCTGCAGCTCCTTCAACACGTTGCTCGCTTCAACGAAATTCGTCGCGTTGTCGCTGAATATCGTCTCCGGTAATCCGCGTCTCCCGATGAACCTTTTAAAAACGTTCAAAAAAAGCATCAGTTGATAGATTGGTTACCAGATCTAAATGAACCGCCTTTGAGGCAAAACAAACAAAAACGGAAACATACATTTTTACAGGTGGTCTACCCCTGATTCTATAGCTAACATTGAACGGCCCGCAGAAGTCTACTCTACATACTCGAAACGGCCGACCTTCTCGAAGACGATCAGCAGGCAAATTTCCCATTAGTTGCCCCAACAATTTTGGTTTGTATCGGAAGCAGTGTATGCAGTTCCGAACAACTGCAGTGCACAAGCTTCGAGCATTTACTACCCAAATTTGCTGCCTCTAAAGTCCAACTAGAAATTTTGGGCCAGCATGGTAGTGCCTACGATGCAAATAACTGACAAATAGTTGAATAAATCCTGACTTCTTTGTCATTAAAAGCGGAAATTTAGCGTCATACGAGAGGGGCCCGTGTAACAAACGTCCTCCTACTCGAATGAGTTCGAATTGTATTCCATTTTTGTCAAATATATCAATAAATGGAGTCAACGATTGCAACATTGGTGCTAGAACTACTGATTGTCTCAATAATTTCAATTCACTTTTGAACGATGTGCTTTGTACTATGGCGATCAGTTTAAGAAATGAAATATTTCTTTCTGATGCCGACACCACGAGAGAGTCTGATTTGAGCCCTTTGTAACAGAATCGAAGCACATAAGCCATTATGCGAATCAACTTTGGAAAGTTGGAGTGACGATTAATTAGCTCAACAAAACCATTTGGCTCAGCTTCTGCCAAAGTACATAAAACAGCACTTTTTTTGTCTTCGGAAGATTTGATTTCCGGCGCTATTTCAACCAGGTGAAGCTGAGGCCATTGGTCTTCCTCCAGTTTCAAGAAACTTGGCCCATCGAACCATAATGAGCTAACAATCTCGTCTATGTCGGTTCCTCTCGATACTAAATCCGCCGGATTAGCATCTGTTGGAAACGTGACGCCACACAATACCTTTCGACAACTCCTGAATTTCTCCAACTCTATTTGCCACAAATGTGTCCAATGTGCCAGAATCGCGTTGCAACCAGAAATTCAAACTTTCTATATTAAATTTTGATAAGGTTGTCGCAATTTGGTGCCAGAGCTTGGCCAGCAAGAGCGCTGCACATAGCTCTAGTCGGGGTATTGTTTTCACGTTTAGTGGAGCTACCCTAGACTTTGCAGTCAGCAATGTAATGCCAACCCCTCGGTTGTTGCAAGTTCGAACGTATATGCAACAACCATATGCATGACTGGATGCATCGGCAAAGCCATGTATTTGAACCCTTTGATACGTATTTAGACATACGTACCGGGGGATGCGGATTTTTATGTAAATGTTAAGACTCATTGGGATGACTTCATCTCAGTCTATTTTCAGTCTCCACAACTCCTGCAACAACATTTTGGACTTGGTAACAATAGGACACAGCAAACCAAGAGGGTCAAATAAGCGAGAAGCTGCAGACAATATGTTGCGTTTCGTTGGCTTAGCCAAAGCAAAACTGTCCACATCGAGATGATATTTAAATATATCTCCTTGAGGTGCCCAGCGCATCCCAAGAGTTTTTACGGAACGCTGGTCATCAATTTTAAGAGTCACTTCTTCGCAACCCTTTGTTTTGAACGACAGATCACTACAGTTGGTTGCCCACTTGGCAAGTGGAAAACATCCTGATTCCAATATCTTTTGAACTTCATTGCAAATAGTGTTAAGTTCTTGTATACAATCTGCCCCTGCCAACATATCATCAACATAAAAGCACTTCTTAATCACATCTGATCCAATAGGATGTGATTGTGCGTGCATGTTGGCTAGTTCAAACAAGCAGCGTATCGCCAGAAAAGGTGCAGAAGCTGTACCGTATGTGGCTGAATTAAGTCGGTATGCCTGAATATTTTGTGAAGTATTTTCTCTCCACAGAATAAGTTGGAAATTTCTGTCTTTTTCAGAGACATTTATCTGCCTATACATTTTTAAAATGTCAGCAGTTACGGCATACTTATTCAACCGAAAATGAATCAGGATTGAATATAGCTCCCTCTGAATTGTCGGCCCCACCATCAATGTTTCGTTCAGTGAAACAGCTGTTGACGTCTTACTAGAAGCGTCGAAAACTACACGAAGCTTGGTGGAGGAACTTTCAGGCCTAAGAACGCATTGATGAGGAATATAATAATGCTGTTCTAGAGAAGTTGACTTCAAAATGGACATGTGTCCCAAATCTAAATACTCTTTCATGAAGTCATGGTACATAGTTTTAAGAACTGCATCCTTTGATATTTTACGCTCAAGTTGCAATAAACGCCTTTCAGCAGTTTGAAAGGACAGGCCAAGAACTTTTGGATCGGTCTTGAAAGGGAGATCCACCTGGAAGCGACCAGAAGATAACTGTTTTACAGTTTTCTCAAAGAACAGTTCACAAGCCTGTTGTTCAGCTGTTTGGCGAACAGCCTTCGACTCGAACGGACATTGATCCAATTCCCAGAAACGGTTGACTAACGAGTCGAGAGAACAATTAGATTGGGCCATTAAACACCCACTGAACTGGCGCATAGGTACTTGCTCAGTACATTTGCCTGCTACTATCTATCCTAGCAGCGTTTTTTGCATTGTAGGAGGTTCAGAACCTAATTTTATTTGCCCAACGCACAATAATTCGTAGAACAATTCTGCACCCAAAAAAATGTCAACTTTAGCTGGCCTTTAGAATTCTGGATCTGCAAGCTTTATATTTTTGGGAATTTTCCAATTTGAAATACCCATTGAATGTGCAGGCTGGGTTGTTGAAATGGATTTCAATACCCAACAGTCAGCAGAAAAGTTGTGAGAATTTATGCGCGACTCAATAGAAGCACATATCTTATTTTTGCTATCTATTGTTGCACCACCAACCATTGAGATAGCTAGGGAAGTTGGCTCGCGCTTGAGTCGTAGTATTTGAGCCATGCTTTCAGACATCAAATTTATTTGGGAACCACTATCGAGCAAGGCTCTGGCAGGATGCAACTGACCAAATCTATCCCGTACATTTACGACAGCTGTGGCGAGAACGACTTGCTCATTATTGAGCACATGTCCCAAATATGCCTCTGAAGCAGTCGCGTGAAGACAAGGCGTCTCACCTTGAACAGGTGTACCATACCTGTGAAGCAAGGAATGGTGAGGCTTCGAACAAATTCTACATTTTGATGCCTTGCACTTTGACACCGTATGCCCCACCACTAAACAATTAAGGCAGAGCTTTTGTGTTTTGACAAATTGAAAACGCTGCATAACTGAGATTGCAGCAAACGATGGACACGAATAAATATTGTGCGTTTCTGCCTTGCAAAAAACGCACACAGACGATGATGAACGTCCTCCATCAGCACAAGCAAAGGACGATTTAGACTGATGGGGCTTCTTAGCGTCAACTCGCGACTTTGTTTTGTCCCGCGTTGACTCTTCTGCAGACAAATACTGATACCGTTTATTCAGTTATCTAGCACAATCTTCCCAAGACGGCAGCGTATCATAGTCAAGCTGCTCTTCGAAACGAGATTTGGTAACATGGTCTACCTTTGCCATGACCATGTGAATTATCATTGCATTAGCAATGTCTTTGTCGTTTCCTAATGACGACAACGAAGAATAAATAGCAGACACCGTATCTATGATCGATCTCAAACTCGATGCAGATGGTTTTGTCATGCTAGGTATGTCAAACAATTGTGAAACTGTCTCAAAGAATATAAGACATTTGTTGTCATACACTGCTTTGAGACTAGCGAGGGCCTTTGGGTAGTTACAATCCGTTAATTGATACGGCTTAACTACCCCCAATGCTTCATCTGACAAACACGAGACTAGATGATTGAACTTTTCGACGTTTGACAAGGAATTGTCATCATCGACTAAACTTTCAAACAGGCACATAAAATTTTTGTACTCTGAATGTTTGCCACTAAATTTTTGGCAAACGCATTTTCGGTAACTGAGAACGCTGGTTTGAAACTACGGAGCAATTATGCTCAGGTCTAGGCTCTGATGTTGGCTTGGATGCATTTATGTATAATGCCCTTGTGACGACACACAAATCCTCTAATGAACCTCTAGAATCATTAAGAGGGCTTAAATTATCTATCTCAGCCTGTAAATCCATTGCCTTTCCTATGTATCCTTCTAAAAGCTCTAATCGGCACGCTATCTCTGTTTTATTAGTCGAGATGGTTTTTGCTTTAATTACTGTTTGCATACGAGCAATATCAGCACGGACCCTGTCAAATCTTTGCAAGCATATTGATAATTTTGCACTTGTCTTGCTGATTTGTGGCTTTTCAATCATTTTTTCGGACTCAGACATGTTTAATAAAAAAGGCTTACTAAATTAACAAAATATAATGTGTCACAAACTTTGTGAGCTACCCTCGCAACGACGCTGACTATGTAAGTCTAACTTGCTTAATATACACACACACGCAACCAATGCGTTGTGTGAGTAAACAAACGACAATGATCCAAGGGATCCAAGATAAAACAAGCTAAACTTTTTACTGTAACTACGTTTGTAGGCAGCAATGTAAAATGCGGGGTGCGGGGTGACGATATGTAAGTGGCGCTAAATTCAGGCGCAAGCGAAACAACAAAATTATGTGAGCCCAACGGGAGGTTCGAGGTGAACGAACGCAACGACAAATGTATGTGTGTATATGCAAACGCCGATATATACGTATGTAGTTATGTATTCACAGATGTTCCAAGTTAGCGGTTAGCGAAGATTGAAAGGAGATAATTTGCATTTACACACACACTTAATTATTAAAATAACCAATATGTAAGCCACCAATTTTATAGTTCAATGTATGATAAAAATTGCCGTTTTTGTTTATTATTATTTTTTATAATGGGAATAACAAATTGTTAGTAAATACTAAACTTCATATCTATGTATGTATGTTCGCTTTTATATGTGTGTGTCTATACATATGTATATGTACCTATGTAATAGTTTTGTTCTGCTCAATATTTGGCGGTCATTTATTTAAATAGGTTGGCGCGAATATTTAATATATATACATATATATGATTATCTATATTTGTGTGCAATAAAATGAGTGTCAGAAATTGAGCTATGTAATATCTTAGTTAATTTAATGTCGGTCAAAGCGACAGTACACAACACACTATTTACGTATTTACTGAATACCTGGAGACTGTCTAGCGAATCAATAGACATGGAACGACGATTATTATCCATATGGTCCAGCGGCGACGATGAAGACTGCTTGGCAGCTTTTGGTCCAGTTGGTAGGATGATGACTCCCACAAGCACAAGTGTCAATGTTTTTCTATTTTTCACACCCGCACACGAAACGCGCGAAGCAATTGCCACGAACAGCACAAAATAAATTGTTACCGAAAAGAAATTATTAACCACTACACCGAAGTCCCTGCTCGGGCGCCAATGAAATATCTCTAAGGTTTTTTAGAGAGCGAAATATAAACAAATAAAAAGGACGCGGTGGCTTGATTAATAATTCATAAATTGGCGATTTATTGCTGCTGCTGGCTTCTACGATTGCTTAACAACGAATGCTTTTTTCATTAGCGAGAGTGGGCCACAATCCGACCACACTCCTCGAATTCACCGTCGGCATTTGCCGATCGTCAAGGGCTTAAGAGAGCATTATAAAGAGAGCTTAACTACATTTCAATTCCACAATTTTCTTTTACTTTATGCTAGCCTATGACTTCAATATCAATTTCACATTAATATTCAATAATAATAATTTCATTAAAGTAATATCTATATTAACACTAATAATAAAACTAAACAAAACTATGCTGCTCTAACAACCGCTACATAACAAAAAACGTTCTATAAACAAACGACAACGGTAATTTACTTAAATTTTGTGATCAACTCGAAGATAAGTCAACTATTATAATAACAACCAAAAAAACACATTAGTCTATTCACAAGCAATGGCAACTACAATAAAAAAATACTATTCAACGCTCACTCCCTGACAGGTTGTTCATGACCCTAGCGAGGCATGACATTTCAACTGTTCAAAAAGACAAATTCCCCAACAAGTAGGTCTTTACGAAGACCCAATGTCTAAGAAATCAGATTATTGTCCAAAACTTAATATAAACTCACTAAACTTAAACACTAATACCAATACTTACACAAATTAAAACAAAAACTCGCATGCCAATCAAAAATTCGTAATCCCTTAATGAATCCCACGCAGATCCAAAGCCCAAATGTGAACAACCAAACCCCTCTAGACAACAACAATGCGATCAGAACACATCAAATTTTTTTAATTAATTAAGAGCGGACTTAAATCGCGATCGACAGAACGACACCCGAAACTATTATCAGCCCCCTTAAGAACCAAGAGTGCAGAATAACGTGTTAGAGAAGGCAGCGGACAATCACGTATGCAGACAGATGAAAGTGACCATCAATACGAGTTAGATTACAATACCATTGCTGACCAAGATAATAACAACGATGAACAGTTCTACGAAGATGAATTAAAGTATACACAAAACGAGATATATATAAATCAGCAAATTCAGGAAGCCGAAAATTTTCCAATACCATACTGGGAACACACCAATACATAGAAATCATGTTCAATAACCATAGATACCGATGCATAGTCGACCATGGTTTATCAATAAACATGTTGAACTCAAACTTTTTCAATCTTCAAGTTCATGATAAACAAATAGTTAGAAGTATTACAGGCTATTCAAAACTAAATAAATTCGCATATCTTCCATCCAATGGGCTTTTTCAGCAATCGCAGAAATTATATATTCATTCGTGGTTAGAAATAAGAACGTTCACTTATTGAATATAAATTGTTATGTTAAATTTCCTAGAAACATATGCTTTGTTAACAGAGCAATGCAACTATGCTTCTGCTTTAGAATATAATTGATATCGATAAGTTTGTTACCGAAATCTGTGATTACTCTAAAAGGTCAGTCTTTTGTGAAGATGCTAAGAAAAAGCTACGCGAGAATGAACTCGCCAACAGTGTATGGACACATCAAGAAATAAAAACAGAAAAAAGCCACAGTCGCGCTGCACGCGACAGTGGGATACCCTACGACCTACGTTGGTATGTATGTACACATATACGTATGTGTATACACATGTACATATGCACATGCATTTAAATTATTGCCGACAGATGGCGCTCGCGCTTTGCTCTCGCCCGCCTCCCTTGTTAGCTGATAGAAGCACTTGGTTTTATGCAAATACTTTCTTAAATAACTTCTGTGTTTATTGTCCGATCGGATTGCAATTTCGAGGATACTTAGATATTTTAATGAACTTAGTATATGTTAATGTCTGAAAGTTGTATCTTGTATACAGCGCTTACAAATTGAGTTCAAAAATTAAATTATTTATTTGCGGGGGCGGTGGGCGTGGCACCTAATATTTGAAAAAAACTTGATCAGCTTATAGTACACAGGAGTCTTGCTACCAAATTTGGTAACTCTAGCTTTTATAATAGCTGAGGTCTGTGCGTTCACCCAGACAGACAGACTGACAGACAGACGGACATGGCTCAATTGAATCGGCTCGTGATCCTGAGCAAGAATATATATACTTTATGGGGTCTGCCACGCCTCCTTCTGCCTGTTACATACATTTGCACAAAGTTAGTATACCCTTTTTTGACCATTTTCAATGGTCGAAGGGTATAAAAAAGGTGCAACCTAGAAAAAAGATAATTACAGTCCACTATTTTGATTCGTTCATCAACATTTTGGTGGGTTGAACCAATTGGGCTGAACCAAACAATTGCATGAATATGAAAGGAAGTTCTATGAGTAGTTATACATGCACAGTTCAAACAGCAGTGATTTTCGATGTGAAAGAATCAAAATTCCTACTTTCAGTGGCAATTATGAGGACTGGCCGCAGTTTTGTGATTTATGTCTGGGATCAATCGGGAGTTGTAGCAATTTCACAAGCTGCCAGAAGTTTCACTATTTGAAATCTTATTTGGCCGGAGGCGCACTTAACTTGGTAAAACACATTGCAGTGACAGACGAGAACTATACAGGAGTATTGGAACGATTAGTTACAAGATATGACAAGAAACAATTAATTGCCTGATCATTTGTTAATAGGTTCCTTATCTATGCCGAGTGTCTCTGGATCTGGAGATGATTCTCTTTGGAAACTTGCCGACGGAGCAGATGAAGCAAGGACTGAAAGCTTGCAATGGGCGTGATCTATGGGTGATCAGCATTTTGCTAAACAAACTGGACATTGATACAAGACAATCGTGGGCAGAGCGCGAAGAGTCTACCGAAAACAACGTGGGAATCGAAACCTTTTTGAAATTCATATTCAACCGTTGCGACGCATTGGAATCATATCGACCAGTTCGCCACACATCAGGAAAGCGTACAGCAACTGTGCATCTAGCTAACGGAGACTAGAACACCATTGGTAAGCTTTGTGTAGTATGCAAGCAATCTCACACAATGTCATCTTGTGCTCAATTTAAGGCTATGGAGCTGCTGACCCGCAGGTCATTTATACGGGACAACAAGCTTTCTTTCAATTGATTGGCTCAGAACCCTACAGCAAAACAGAGTACATCAAAAGATGGGTGTCGTCAATGTCAAGGCATGCATCATACGCTTGTTCACTATACACCGCAAGAGGAATTAGATCTTCGACCAACTATCACAAACATTCCAACGGATACACAACAGACCACCGCCGGTATGTCACATTTCTTGGCAGGTATGATGCTTCTGCAGCGAGCGCAGACATTAATGACAACAATACTTGCTTATTTGATCAACAAGTGGGGCAAACTTACAACTTGTCGTCTACTTTTGGATTCTGGATCTACTATAACGTTGGCCAGCGAAGCGGTTGTGCAACTCGTCAGAGCAAGTCGATCACATGCCCGAGTCTCGGTGGTTGGGCTTTCAGCCAATCACGCAGGTACCACTCGAGGATGCACAGGCGAGCGAATCCCCATAGGAAACAATGGCCTTCAAGCACTTAACACCCTTTTTGGTTGGATCGTTGTCGGCTCTTGTGACAACGTCCAGGATACGACGATGGCTCATCAAGCACTGCATGCTCAATTGGACTTGGATTCTTTGGTTCGATCATTTATAGAAATGGACAACATTAATCCAAGCAAATCGACGATCGATGCATGTGACCGAACAGCATTTTGTGGCCTCTCATAAACGCAATAGCGAGGGTGTGCACATAGGCTGATGCGCCACCTCTTCATGATTCAATGTTGACACAGTCAATTAAACGATTTGCATCACAAGAAGGCAACTTTAGACGTTACCCAGATCTGCGCAACCTGTATGTTGATTTTATGAAGAATTATTTTGAACGGGGACACATGGAAGAGATTCATTTGGACAAGGAAAGAAAGAGTCTTGACAAGTGCGTTTACCTGGCTCACTATGATGTCATGAAACCAGAAAGCACGAATACCAAGTGCCGAGTGGTCTTCGACGGCTCGGTTAAGGATGACACAGGCTTTTCACTCAACGATCGGTTGCACATCGGTCCACCAATTCAATGAGACCTGTTTGGAGATTTCGACAAGATTGCTACTTAGTCTGTGCTGATATAGAGAAGATGTTACAAGGCATTCAAGTATCAAAGTCACATACGGATTTGGAACGCATAGTGTGGCGTGAAGACGAAAGATTTCCTCTTCAACAGTATCGTTTGTTGACTGTCACATATGGATTAGCACCGTCACCCTTTTTAGTGGTAAGAGTACTAAAGCAACTCGCTGAAGATTATCGGCGGGAGCATCCCTTGGCTGCGCACACTCTATTACACGATTCGTATGTGGACGACATATCTTCGGGAGCCGATTCTGTAGAGGGTCTACTCAAACTAAAGGACGAACTTGTTTGCTTGCTAACCAAAGCCAAATTCAATCTTCGGAAGTGGACCACTAATTGTGAAGAGCTTATGAGAATGTTACTGTTCGCGGCAGATCACTGCTTTATCTAAGCGCCCAAGGTTGCCATACGATTAGAATCACCTGTTAAAATCTATGTTCTATGCAGCTGTTAAGTCTTATGTTAATGTTAAATATCATGCTAGCAGCTGTTACATCTAACTTAAAACACATGTAAAACAGTTTTTTCTCGCATCACATGTAAAAAATGCAGCGGCAAAATAATAATTAATAAATCCTTGCTTTTAATTAAAATTGAAAGTAAGGCGGTTGCACAAATCAGTGAACCCGTAAACATTGGTGACCCCGACGTGATTTTTATAAAATACATTCGTAATTTATTCGTGCAATCGCTGCCGCTGCATTTTTAGGCCATGGATTTAAAAAAAATTCATTAGGCCATGGATTTTAAAAAGAATTCATGGTCTATTGTGTTTGTCGGAACGGAATTGTGCGTAACAGGCAGAAGGAGGCATCTCCGACCCCATAAACTATATATATTCTGAATCAGTATCAGTAGCCGAGTCGATTGAGCCATGTCTGTCTGTCTGTCCGTCTGTCCGTCTGTCCGTCTGTCTGTCTGTATGAAAACCTGTATCTCAGAAAGTATAAGAGCTAGAGTCATCAAATTTTGCGACAACATACGTATATATTGCAGTGTCTCAAAGTTTTATTAACATTTGGACACGCCCCTTCTCGCCTCCGTAAATCAGTAATAACTATTTAAAAACTACAATATTAGCTCAACAACCAAAGTTGTATATCTTACATGACAAATACTTTGCCACGGGCGTTATGTGAAAATTTAATTTAAATCGGACTATTAATAAGTGAGATATGATACGAATTAAACTCACTTTGAACATATATGTATGTATACTTAAGCAGACCTAATTTACGCAAGCATACCGAAGTTCAAATCTAGCGTCAGACACACAGCATTTTAAACTTTTTATTTACATTGTATGGTAACAAAATTGGTTGACAATGCAGCTTTGCCGACAGGCCAAGGAGTGAGGCAATGGCCGAGTGGTTAGACTGGCGGACGGCTGTGAGAGAGTGCGTGTGTTCAACTCCCGGTTGAGGCGGGTGTGCAAATTTTCATTTATTAATTCTTTATTATTTTATTTTATTTTTTTTATTTATTTTATTCTAATAATATTCGGGAGGCGATTCCATACCGCGTCAGACACACAGCATTTTAAACTTTTTATTTGCATTGTATGGTAACAAAATTGGTTGACAATGCAGCTTTGCCGATAGGCCAAGGAGTGAGGCAACGGCCTAGTGGTTAGAGTGGCGGACGGCTGTGGGAGAGTGCGTGTGTTCAACTCCCGGTTGAGGCGGGTGCGAATTTTCATTTATTAATTATTTATTATTTTATTTTATTTTATTTTTTTATTTTATTCTAATAATATTCGGGCGGCGATTCCATACCGTTAAAATTTTTATTACGGTGTAATATGATAATCCATGGCCTTATACAGTCAGCACCTGACTGTAGCGTTAGTATTTTTTTATCTCGGTTTCGCACACGTACATATGATAATATATAATATTCTCATCTGTAAGCTGTCTTAATAGAAATATTATTACACACTCTCGCAAACAAATTTGGCCCTCAAAAGTAAACTTTGCACACACATACATTGTCCTATCATCTATATACATGCATAAGTTGCTATACATAGTGTAAGTGCATTTAACCGTTTCAACTGTTCTTATATACAAAGAACATTAGCTGTTCTTATCTCCTTCGTTTTCTTACGGTTTCGTGGTGACAAAAAGATATTTTTCGGGCGCGTTTGGTTTTGGTTCCAGTGAACATCAGAACATTCAGCCATTGCAGTAACCAAATCCTATTGACTTTTATCGCGAAAATGCTCTCAAGTAAAACGTCAACTGACCTCTATGCTCGAGTTCTTCAACTCTGACGAAATTGAGAGTTTTGATGAGAGCGATTTCTCCGTGAGAATCGATACCGTAAATGGGATGCAGACCGAATTCGTGGATGCTCAGACCGCGCTTGAGAATTTTGACTATACGCTCGCGAATACGCGCGTTAAATTCATCGAAATTTATTTCAAGGTTAAAGCAAGGATCACTCGACAATTGGACGCACTCAAGGCTCGTCACACTGCTCTCAATTCAACGGCTATTCCCAGACTCAACGACACTGTGAATCAAACTTTCAGTCGCAGGTCTCGACTACCGGAGATGCAACTGGCAAAATTTAATGGAAAATATGAAGATTGACCCGAGTTCTATGCGATATTCAACACAGTTGTTGGTAGCAATGAGGATCTGAGCAAGATTGAAAAGCTACAGCACCTGCGTTCTTGTCTGGAACGTGCTGCAATTGACACCATCAAGTCATTGAAGCCCTCTAACTACGAAAATGCAATGGAACTACTTATAAGATGCTTTGATAAGAAGTTGCTTCAATTTCAGGGGCACATACGCTCGATCTTTGGCTTGCCAGCTATTGAAAAATGATCTGCATAGAGCCTACATGCGCTTAGCGATAACGTAAACGCTCACCTTCGAGATCTCGGTACAATAGCAACAATTGAGCAGATCGCAGATGGCCTACTTATTAACATAATAAGTCGTAAGCAAGACGCAAACTCACCGGAGAAATGGGAAGAGGCTCAGGAATCTGAGAAGATCCCGAAATGGTCAAATATGGCGTCCTTTATCGAGCGCAGATGACGAAAACTGGAAAACATGTCAAGCGTTACACTGCAATCAGCAAGCCTACAGGATGCGCACAAGAAGAATGGTTGAAATTCACTTGTAGCCTCTAGCAGCATCGCAAACGGTTGCCTTTTATGCAACTCAAAGGATCACTACCTACCTAAATGTCCTCGTGTTGCCATCCTTTAATGAAGCTAAGCGTATGCATCTATGCTTCAACTGCCTTCGTAAAGGTCATGCCTTACAGCAATGTCGAGCTGGACATTGCAGATACTGCCAGCAGAAGCATCACACCCTGCTGCACACCCCTCGACTTCAAATGCTTCCAATGCTCAGCATGGAACAATTCAGCGGCAGCAAACGCTAATCATAACTGGCTCGAACTTCGCACCTGAGCCCACAGAAAAGCAGTCAGCTGACTACGTATTGTTGCCCACAGCCATCATAAACAGAGCGAGTACTTTTATACCATGTCGTGCCTTGCTCGATTCAACATCACAACTGAATTTCGTCACCAGTCGACTGGCCAACCAATTGCAACTGGTCACTCGAAAATCAACAGTTTCAATTTCCGGAATAGGTGAAGCTTCTCTGACGACGAACGCAGCAGTCGATCTCGCTGCTCAATCGGTTGATCGGAAATACAGCGCAGCATTTTCGGCCGTTGTCACACGGACGATCACGGACTACCACCCTCATATCGGAATCGACATAACCAGCTGGAATATCCCGAAGAACATAGCACTCGCCGATCCATCGTTCTACAAATCCCAGCGAGTCGATGTACTCCTTGGCGCCGGCCTGTTCTTCGAATTGCTTTGCGTGGGGCAGACCCACATAGCCAGACACTTGCCAATTTTCCAAAAAACACGGCTTGGATGGATCGTATCTCTCAGCCCATCAAGCATCATGCGTTGGCAGCCGTACGCAGGGAGTCTCCAGAGGATGACAACCTGACTGATATAGTCAAACGATTTTGGGAAATTGACAGTTGCTATGGTCCCACATCAACAGCCACGGAGGAAGACATGATTTGTGAAAACTTATTCTTGAAAGGCTATACGCGCCTGGAGACTGGACAATACTCAGTGCGCTTACCAGCAAAGGAGGATCTGGATGCCCTTGGAGACTCATTCCATCGTGCTTTGAGGCGCTTCAAGTCTCTCGAGTCTAGACTCCAAAGGAATCGACAGCTGAAAGAGCAGTATTCAGCATTTCTTCAGGAATACATCGACCTAGGACACAAGTCATTAGCCTCCAGCCATAATGACGGACCGTGTTTTTATTTGCCTCACCACTGTGTAGAAAAACCGCACGGCACATCCACAAAGTTGCGCGTAGTTTTTGACGGATCAGCAAAAACTACAACTGGCGCATCTCTTAATGATCTTTTATTTGCTGGCCCATCCATTCAATCCAAGCTTTTTAACATACTGATCAGATTTCGTTTTTTCAAGGTTGCTATGTGTGGAGATATTTTCAAAATGTATCGTTGCGTGCGTATTTCGCCACCAGATCAACACCTGCAATGCATCCTGTGGCGCAATATCCCGACCAATCAACAATCCCGACCAATCAACAAACGTGTACACCATGAATACAGTTACGTACGAAACAAAGCCTGCAGCGTAAACTTTACAGCCGAAATAAACTATGCATTGAACAATGACATAAACTCAGACCATATATACTGACTAGACCATTTAAATAATGAAGAAAAATAGACTTACACAATTACTTAAAGAATTCATAGATGTTTAGTATTCTGATAAGGAAGACCTAACTTTTACAAGCATCATACGCCATGAAAATAAAACAGTTCACGAAAACCCAATATATAAAAGACCCTATTCATATCCTTTTGCTTATGAAACAGAAGTTAATAAACCAATTGAGGAAATTCTACAACAAGGCATTATACTCAAAAGCGACTCCCCCTTTTGCAGTCCTTTATTGATTGTTCCAAAAAAAATACACGCATCTGGCAAACCAAAATTCAGGTTGGTCGTCGGATGAAATATTAGGCAAGTTAGGGAAATGCCAATACTTCACAACAATCGAGTTAGCGAATCGAAATGGACCCTCAATCCATACCAAAAACTGCATTCTCGACTTAACACGTTCACTACGAGTATACTCGCATGAACTTCGTTCTTAAAGACCTCATTAACAAACTATGCCTCGTATATTTAGATGATGTTATCATCTACTCAGCATCCCTCACTGAACACCTGAACTCACTAAAAAGAGTTTTTCAGAAACTTAAAGAGGCAAATCTTAAGCTCCAGTTAGACAAATGCGAATTTTTGAAAAAACAAACAAATTCCTTAGGTCATACCATAAGTCCAGATGGTATACAACTCAACAAAGAAAAAGTAAAAGCTATTGAATTATTTCCCATTCCAAAAACCTCTAAAGAAATCAAATAATTTTTAGGCCCATGCGGATATTACCGCAAGTTGATTCCAGATTTTGCAAAAATAGTAAACCTCTCACCTTATTTCTAAAGAAAGGATCTAAAATTAATATAAAGGACGAAGCATATAATAAATCTTTCGAAAAGTTAAAAACCCTTATCATGAACGACCCCATTCTCATTTGCCCTGACTTTACAAAAACATTTCAAGTTACTACTGCCGTGCTATCACAAGATAATAAACCGATTAGTTTTGCAAGCAGAACATTAAACGACCACGAACAGAATTACAGTACAATAGAAAAAGAATTATTGGCAATTGTTTGGGCAACCAAATACTTCGGCCCATATTTATATGGAGTCCCTTTTAACATATTAAGTGATCATAAACCGCTTGTCTGGCTAAATAATATAAAAGAACCTAATATGAAATTACAACGTAGGCGAATCAAACTTAGAAAATACAATTTTAAAATAAAATATTTGGAAGAAAAACTAAATTACGTAGCAGACGCTTTATATCGAGTTAAAATTGAAAAAAATATGATAGGTGAAGAAGAAAATATTTCCACAGCAGCAACAATACATAGTGCATCAGAAAGAAACGAAAACTATATTCAAATCACTAACCTATAAACTATTTCACAAGACAAAAAAGAATTTAAAAAAAGATTCCATAGGTCAAGTAAACATATCAAAGTAATGCACTAAAACTAAAATCACTATAAAATATACTGAAATGACTCTCCCAATAGCAAAAGACTTCTTAATAAAACACTTTCTAAACCACACTAGCGTAATTTATATAGATAATGGCAGTGATTTTCCCATTCTTCAAAACGCATACTATGAAACTAGTAACCCACACAGTAACGTAAAAATCTTAAAAAGTATAATCAAACTAAAGAACATTAACTCTTACGCTGAATTCAAAGAATTCATTAATATTTAAGACATAAAATTACTGCACCCTGGTATCGAAAAAATGATACGACTCTTTAAAGAAACTCACTATTTTCGCGACTATAGCAAATTAATTCAAAATATCATTAATGATTGCGATGTCTGCAATATTGCAAAAACAGAACACAGACCAACAAAACTTGCTTTTGAAATAACCCCAGTGACAAATAACCGAAGAGAACTTTATGTAATTGAAATTTTTGCTATTAAAATGAACAATATTCATCCTGTATTGACGTTTATTCAAAATTTGCATCACTTATAAAAACAAATAGTAGAGATTGGCTAGAAGCCAAAAGAGCCCTAACTAGAATATTTAACGACATGGTAAAACCACAGAAAATTAAAGCAGACAAAGTCTCGGCGTTCATGAGTAACTCTGAGTAACGCTGAATAACGAAGATATACATTTTGCAGACATCGAATGAAGACTTGCAAGGTGTGGCAAAACTGGATGACAGAGTGCTTGAGGTCACGGGACGCGAGCAGCTCTACATGGCCACAACTACACCAACTGATTCTGTGGAAGAAATAGTAGATCGCCTGGCCAAATTCCATTCTCGGTCACGTTCAAAAGAACGATCTAAGTCGCCATCTCTGTGTTGGTATCACACGAAATTTGGCAAGAAAGCAACTAACTGCAAGCCGCCCTGCTCTTTTGTCCCCAATGCAAAAAACTAGAAGCCTCTTCTGCGCCATCGCCCGCCGGAGCAGGAGATTCGTGTCGAGTGGCAAGAATCACAGTATACGACAAGGGCACGCAACATAATTTTTTAATCGACACAGGCGCTGACATCTCAGATTTACCAGCGCACCCAAGGGACAAACTAAACATCGGAAGGACCTTTAGCTTAGTTGCAGCAAATAGCACATCTATCAAAACATTTGGTGAGAAACGCCGAAAGGTATCACTCGGTCTCCGCCGAGACTTTCTGTGGACTTTTGTACTGGCTGACGTAGCCTCGCCAATCATCGGGTCCGACTTTCTTGGTCATTATGACCTACTAGTCGACTCAAAGCGACGTGCTTTGATTGACCCACGAGCACCACAGAAGTTGCAGAAGAAAACTTCAATTATGAAGAAAGATACATCCGTATTTCCCGTCTTAAGCAACGATATCGCCAGCCTGCTTAACGAATTCAAGCAACTTGTAATTCAAAATCACAACACGCAGCCGTCTCCCTCAAATGTAATTCATCTCATCGAGACCAGCGGCACTGCGGTTTTTTCACGGCCACGCAGACTATCAGGCGAAAAGCTCGCCGCAGCCAAAAAAAGAATTTGCATACATGGTCAAACAAGGAATTTGTCGGCCATCCTGCAGCAACTGGGCGAGCCCGCTTCACATGGTGCGGAAAACCAACGGCGAATGGAGACTTTGTGGGGACTTCAGAGCATTAAACGCGAAAACTGTACTCGATCGCTATCCGATCCCGTTTGTACATGACGTCACCAACATACTGCACAACACGCGCGTTTTCTCAGTCATCGACTTGCAGAAAGCTTATCATCATATAGCGATCGAGCCTAAGGACATTCCCAAGACGGCAATAACGTCTCGTTTTGGTTTATTCGAATTCTGCTACATGACTTTTGGGCTTCGAAACGCTTCGCAAACATTCCAAAGGTTTATGCATAGTATTCTGCGCGATTTGGACTTCGCATTTGTATACATTGACGATATCCTGATCGCATCAGCCAATACGGAGGAGCATGGACGACATTTGCGAACAGTTTTTGAACGCCTGCAAAAAAACAATTTAACCATCAACGTCTGCAAGTGCCAATTCAGCAAATCAGAAGTGCAGTTTTTGGGCCACAAGATTGATGCAAGGGGAATCCTGCCATCCGAATCCAGAGTTTCGGCAATTCGTGAATTTCCACAGCCTGGCACAATTAGCGAATTAAAGAAGTTTCTGGGAATGATTAACTACGCCCATTTATCAACAAAAAAAACGACAAAACTCCAGTCGATTGGACAACGGATTCATTGGAGGCATTCCAACAATGTAAAGCTCAACTTGCAAACGCTACTCTGCTTGCTTTTCCGTCTCCAAAGGCAGTCTTCTCACTCAGCACGGACACCTCAGATAAAGCCGTCGGCGCGGTAGTACATCAGCTAGTTGAAGGAACGCTTCAACCCTTGGGATTCTTTTCAAAAAAAACTCAATCCGGCCCAATCGAGATATGGCACGTATGATCGAGAATTACACGCCATTTATTTGTCGATTCAACACTTCCAACACATCCTCGAAGGAAGGCAATTTGTAGTTTATACGGATCACAAGCCGTTGATTTACGCGTTCTCTCAGAAATTGGAGAAAACACCCCCCAGACGAGGGCGACACCTTGACTTCATCAGTCAATTCACCACAGATATTCGCCATGTTTGAAGCAAAGACAACGAGATTGCCGATTTGCTATCACGAGTCAATGCAGTCGTCGAGGTAGATCTAGAAGCTATTGCCGAGGAGCAGAAGACTGACTTGGAACTTCAAAAATACTAACGCTACAGTCAGGTGCTGACTGTATAAGGCCATGGATTATCATATTATACAGTAATAAAAATTTTAACGGTATGGAATCGCCGCCCGAATATTATTAGAATAAAATAAATAAAAAAAATAAAATAAAATAATAAATAATTAATAAATAAAAATTCGCACCCGCCTCAACCGGGAGTTGAACACACGCACTCTCTCACAGCCGTCCGCCACTCTAACCACTCGGCCATTGCCTCACTCCTTGGCCTATCGGCAAAGCTGCATTGTCAACCAATTTTGTTACCATACAATGCAAATAAAAAGTTTAAAATGCTGTGTGTCTGACGCGGTATGGAATCGCCGTCCGAATATTATTAGAATAAAATAAATAAAAAAAATAAAATAAAATAATAAATAATTAATAAATAAAAATTAGCACCCGCCACAACCGGGAGTTGAACACACGCACTCTCTCACAGCCGTCCGCCACTCTCAGCACTCGGCCATTGCCTCACTCCTTGGCCTATCGGCAAAGCTGCATTGTCAACCAATTTTGTTACCATACAATGCAAATAAAAGGTTTAAAATGATGTGTGTCTAGATTTGAACTTCCGTATGCTTGCGTAAATTAGGTCTGCTTAAGTATAAATGTATGTTCAAAGTGAGTTTAATTCGTATCATATCTCACTTATTAATAGTCCGATTTAAATGAAATTTTCACATAACGCCCGTGGCAAAGTATTTGTCATGTAAGATATATAACTTTGGTTGTTGAGCTAATATTGTAGTTTTTAAATAGTTATTACTGATTTACGGAGGCGGGAAGGGGCGTGTACAAATTTTAAAAAAAACTTTGAGACACTGCAATATATACGTATGTTGTCGCAAAATTTGATGACTCTAGCTCTTATACTTTCTGAGATCCAGGTGTTCATACAGACAGACAGACGGACAGACAGACATGGCTCAATCGACCCGGCTACTGATACTGATTCAGAATATATATAGTTTATGGGGTCGGAGATGCCTCCTTCTGCCTGTTACGCACAATTCCGTTCCGACAAACACAATAGTCCATGAATTTTTTTAAAATCCATGGCCTAAAAACACACGTTTTTGTTAAAGATATAAAGTTTGTCAGATGAAATAAATATAATATCGCATCGCGATATTATCATTATTATTTGTCCTCAGTTGTTTCGTCGGGGCCCCAATGGATCACGGGTGAGTCGATAACATTAACAAAATAAGCCGATTAAATACTCTCAAACTATCGCCTGCCTATCGTTAAGCAATATACTCTCACTCTTATACAAACGATAACCAGTGAGACCAAATTAATGAAAATAGGAAAATAAATTCAACTTGTGTGAAATTAGACACAAAATTAAGGAAAAAAAATACAAACGCTACAGTCAGGTGCTGACTGTTTAAGGCCATGGATTATCTTAGTATACCGTAAAAAAGTTTGTAAATAACAGAATAGAATCGCCGCTCGAATTTTCCACAGCTTATTAAAAATAATCAGTACCTAGGGAACACCAAGGGGAGGCTACTGCAAATGTAATGGGCTAGTTTTTCTTAAAAAGTTAAATTTTGGTGAGCTACGAGTTGACTTGAGATGTTCTGCGCAATTTAAATGTTCCCCAAATTAATTAATTTCTGCAATCTGCAGTCATAGATAGATTCTATCTGCCTAACTTATTTATTTTCGGATATTAATAAAAACTCACAATAAAAATTTAGCTTTATTTGGATTAATATTAAAAATTCTAACGCTACAGTCAGGTGCTGACTGTATAAGGCCATGGATTATCATATTATACCGTAATAAAAATTTTAACGGTATGGAATCGCCGCCCGAATATTATTAGAATAAAATAAATAAACAAAAGAAAATAAAATAATAAATAATTAATAAATGAAAATTCGCACCCGCCTCAACCGGGAGTTGAACACACGCACTCTCTCACAGCCGTCCGCCACTCTAACCACTCGGCCATTGACCCACTCCCTGGCCTATCGGCAAAGCTGCATTGTCAACCAATTTTGATACCATACAATGCAAATAAAAAGTTTAAAATGCTGTGTGTCTGACGCTAGATTTGAACTTCGGTATGCTTGCGTAAATTAGGTCTGCTTAAGTATAAATGTATGTTCAAAGTGAGTTTAATTCGTATCATATCTCACTTATTAATAGTCCCATTTAAATGAAATTTTCACATAACGCCCGTGGCAAAGTATTTGTCATGTAAGATATACAACTTTGGTTGTTGAGCTAATATTGTAGTTTTTAAATAGTTATTACTGATTTACGGAGGCGGGAAGGGGCGTGTCCAAATGTTAAAAAAACTTTGAGACACTGCAATATATACGTATGTTGTCGCATAATTTGATGACTCTAGCTCTTATAGTTTCTGAGATCCAGGTGTTCCTACAGACAGACGACCGACAGACGGACAGACAGACATGGCTCAATCGACTCTACTGATACTGATTCAGAATATATGGCCTAAAAATAGATAAAAACCCTTCGATCTATGTTCCGGTGTAGTTTAATTTGTTAAATTCATACACATATACAAATGCGCATACTTTTAATTTATTTCCGACAGATGGCGCTTGCGCTTTGCGCTCGCCCGCCTCCCTTGTTAGCTGATACAAGCACTTGGTTTTATGCACATACATTCTTAAATAACTTCTATGTTTCTATTGAAATTTCGAGTATACGTAGATATTTTAATGAGCTTAGTATATGTTAAAGTCAGAAAGTTGTATCTTTTATACTGCACTTACAAATTAAGTTCAAAAATTAAATTATTGATTTGCGGGGGCGGTGGGCATGGCACCTAACATTTGAAACAAACATCATCAGCTTAAGTACACAGGAGTCTTGCTACCAAATTTGGTAACTCTAGCTTTTATAATAGCTGAGGTCTGTGCGTTCACACAGACAGACGGACAGACAGACAGACAACAATAACATTAAGAAATTTAAAATGGAGTAAATTTAGTTTTTTTTGAGGCACTGAGGGCGGTACCATAACAGCAATATGGGGAATATCTGTAGTTCGATATCGGTGGTTCATGGCTGGGTGGGTGAAGAAGCAGAGCAGTACATCTAGCTCTCCGACTAGATCGTTCATTAGGGGGTAGTCCGTCCGTTATTTTGTCCTTCCCTTTTCTTGTCATTGCCCCTTCTGTTAGTCCTACAACCTGTCGATGTTTTCGCGTGACGATAACCGAACCTGCACACAAAACCCCGCCCATTTTCCCTGAGCTTAGCCGGCTGTAACTTAGACAGGGTGTGCAAGGGAGGTTATTTGACTTCAATCGTCACAGAAATTGGCGCCCATCGTAGGGCCGAAAAGGTTCCACTCGGCTATACCCTTTCCTTTCCATATCATATCATAAAAGAACGTTAGGATTCTTTTTGTACAACTTTCATATCCTTGAGTTTGGTGCGTTAATATATATATACGTGTTTGTGTGCACAATTGCAACTATCTTATAACTTATAGTAATTGTCGTAGCTTGTGGGATACCTTTTGTCTAATTGGCTCGACTCGAACGAAACCTGTCCGATCTGCCGTCAGACGTGCTCAAAGGCCATCCTGACTGCTGCAATTGAGCACAGGGCATCGTTGAACCCGTCAACTGAGCAAGGAACGTTCCGGCTCACCCGGGAGCAATTCCAAAGGGCCGCGTGAATACCTGTTCTCAGAGGCGTGGCACGACCTATGCCAGCTCTTCACTCCCACTTCCAACTCAGGGAAACACCAGACCAGAAAACCCCTGATTCATCCGCGCTCGCAGAAGAGCGAATTAATAGGCTCATCTCTAGCTCGATGGCGAGTTATAGGGATAGCATGTCGGCAGTGATTGCCGAACAGATCTCCGCAGCGTTCCGCAACTTAAATGTGACCCAATCGGTTCGAGATACTCGAGATGATCCTCGTTACGGGGAGTAAGGCGAGGCAGCACCATCAGTTCGCCGCATGAGCCACGCTTAGAGGCGCGACGATAGTTTTGGGGGCGGGCAACATGGAGTCCATGCATCCTTCGGTTGGTCGGAGACTGATCGCCCAGATAGAATATGCAACACTATCTCGAACTACCGCATTAAATTCACTGGATCATCCAATGACCTTCCTCTCGAAGACTTTATATGTCGAGTCAATTGCATGACCACCCAGAGCCAAATGTTGAAATTGTGAACAGGTTGGGCATCGCTACCATGACTGTCTTCAGCCGAGGCGCGTCTTTTGCTACGGTTGTGGGACGGTGGATGTTTACAGGCCGAATTGTGATCGTTGCAAGTCCAGGTCGGAAAACCAGATGCAGGTTGCTCGCAGACTTCCGAGATGCGACATCCGACGCTAATCTCGGAACCTGCACGCCACTTTATCCTACCAGACTTTCCATTTCACCAGACATGAACAAAATACCGTATTTGACAATTCCACAACATTTTAAATCTTATCACGTGCGTCCACGCGAATATCTGAAGCGAAGAGCCGAGATTTTCAATGTTGATGCTACTGTTTCAAGTAGATCAAGGTCTGCAACCCGTATGCGTTAATTTTTGGCGACGCATTCGGGGCTTGAAACGGTATACAATCTCCTCTATCGTCCATCAAAGCGGTGACATACGCCCTTTCACCCAAGTCAACGTCTTCGGTGAGGATCACCTGGCACTCCTTGATAGCGGTGCTAACAAAAGCGTTACTGGTGGCAAGTTGGCGCAGAAGTTAGTTGACAAGGGATGTGTGTTCGGTAAGACGAAGAACGTCATGGGCAGACGCAGAAGATAGTTGGGTTAATTGCTGTTCCCTTGACGTATCACTCGGTTAAAGCCGAGTTTGAATTTTTGATTGTACCAACTATTAGGCAGGAGCTCATTTGTGGAATGGACTTCTGGAAACGATTCAACATCTCCATCGTACCGGCATCCATATATGAAGTCTGCTGTAAATCTGAACCCGACTCGCCTCAGCTAGATTTGACTCACGTCCAAAAATCACAGCTAGATGGCGTAATTAACTTATTCCCATCCTTCGAGAAGAATGGCCTAGGACTGACGACGGTCATCCAGCATACTATCGATACAGCAGCCGCAAAGCCAATAAAGTAAAGGTTTTACCCCTTGTCTCCGGCTAAGGAGAGTCTTGTGTGCGCTGAGATCGATAGAATGCTGGCTATGGACGTGATCGAAGAGGCTCCTAATTCTCCATGGTCTTCTCCGGTCACCTTGCATATAAAACCTAGCAAGGTGAGATTTTGTTTAGATACGCGGAAGCTGAACGCAGTGACTGTGAGGGATGCGTACCCTATTCCAATTATGGATGGGCTCCTTAGCAGGCTCCCTCCAGTTCACTGTATCTAAAAAATTGATCTCAAGAATACATTTTGGCAGATGTGTCTGGATCAGGACTCCCGCGCTAAAACTGCTTTCACGGTACCCAAAAAGCCATTGCACCAATTTAAGCGCATGCCTTTTGGATTGACTAACGCTCCTCAAATGATGAGTCGCCTGATGGACATCGTGATTCCTTAACAGTTGAAGTCGCACGTCTTAGTCTACTTGGATGATCTTCTGGTGTTTTCTTCAAGTTTTGAGGAACACCTCATCCATCTGACGGAGGTCGCAACTCAGCTGCGTAAGGCTGGACTGACCATCAACGTCCAGAAGAGTCAGTTTTGTCTCAGGAAGGTGGATTACCTTGGATTCATTGTTGGCGAGGGAACGCTTCAGGTCAATCCGGGTAAGGTTCGTGCGGTCGAGGAATTTCCTGTTCCGAAGACGCAGAAGCAGCTTCGCAGGTTTTTAGGAATGACTGGCTGGTATCAGCGGTTCATTCCGAATTATTCGGACGTTATTTTCGCCCTAACGGAGCTTCTGAAACGCAAGGCATTCCAGTGGAATGACCGAGCTCAGAAGACTTTTATTAAGATAAAGGAGTGCTTGTGCTCTGCTTCTTTTCTGGTGCATCCGAACTATAAGAAACCTTTTGTTCTCCAGTGCGACGCATCCTTGCATGGTGTTGTCGCTGTCTTGGCGCAGTGTGACGAGTCTGGCTGTGAGCAACCCATCGCTTACATGTCAAAAAATACTAACGCTACAGTCAGGTGCTGACTGTATAAGGCCATGGATTATCATATTATACCGTAATAAAAATTTTAACGGTATGGAATCGCCGCCCGAATATTATTAGAATAAAATAAATAAAAAAAATAAAATAATAAATAATTAATAAATGAAAATTCGCACCCGCCTCAACCGGGAGTTGAACACACGCACTCTCTCACAGCCGTCCGCCACTCTAACCACTCTAACCACTCTAACCACTCGGCCATTGCCTCACTTCTTGGCCTATCGGCAAAGCTGCATTGTCAACCAATTTTGTTACCATACAATGCAAATAAAAAGTTTAAAATGCTGTATGTCTGACGCTAGATTTGAACTTCGGTATGCTTGCGTAAATTAGGTCTGCTTAAGTATAAATGTATGTTCAAAGTGAGTTTAATTCGTATCATATCTCATTTATATCTCTATTAATAGTCCGATTTAAATGAAATTTTCACATAACGCCCGTGGCAAAGTATTTGTCATGTAAGATATACAACTTTGGTTGTTGAGCTAATATTGTAGTTTTTAAATATTTATTACTGATTTACGGAGACGGGAAGGGGCGTGTCCAAATTTTAAAAAAACTTTGAGAGACTGCAATATATACGTATGTTGTCGCAAAATTTGATGACTCTAGCTCTTATACTTTCTGAGATCCAGGTGTTCATACAGACCGACAGACGGACAGAGTCAGACGGACAGACTGACAGACAGACATGGCTCGATCGACTCGGCTACTGATACTGATTCAGAATATATATAGTTTATGGGGTCGGAGATGCCTCCTTCTGCCTGTTACGCACAATTCCGTTCCGACAAACACAATAGACCATGATTTTTTTAAAATCCATGGCCTAAAAAGCTGAATGAGGCTCAATGGAACTATACAGTAACGGAACTCGAGTGCTTGGCGGTAGTTCTTGCCATCAAATTTCCGCATGCACATCGAGGTTCATCCGTTCAAGGTGGTGACAGACCACGCAAGCTTGCGCTGGCTGATGAACCAGCCACATCTTAGCGGCAGACTGGCTCGATGGGCGTTTCTCGTTCGATATTGAGCACCGCAAGGGGAGTGACAATGTGGTTGCGGATGCGTTATCCCGTTCTTTCGAGGAAGCAGAGATTTGTATGTTAGACACGGAAGTCCTTAGCGAAATCGACCTAAGCTCGGAAGCATTCCAGTCAGAGGAGTACCGACGGTTGAGGAAGAATGTCCGGTCCACTAAGGTTCCCGATTTCCAAGTGATAGACGACTATGTATACCATCGCACGGCTTTCCTGGAGGCGACACTGGTACGGATGACGTTTGGAAGTTAGTATTTCCGGAATCTTTGCGGGAATATGTTATCAGATCCGCACACGACCAGCCTTCTTCAGCCCATTGCGGCATGGCTAAGTGCGTCGATCAGATCCGCGTAAATTTTTCTGACCAAGCATGGTAGTACAGGTAAGGGACTACATCCGGAACTGCGAGGTCTGTCGGACTACGAAATATCCGACAGTGGCGCTAAAACCACCCATGGGAGTTCGGGTAGTAACCGATCGACCATTCCAGCGTCTTTACATTGACTTTATTGGTCCGTTTTCAAGGTCGAAAAAGGGAAACATTGGGATTTTCATTGTACTAGATCACTTTTCCAAGTTTACCTCCCTGAAAGCAGTAAAGAAGTTCACGGCCAAGGTCCTTGGAGAAGAGATCTTTTCGTGTTTTGGAGTACCGGAAGTACTCGTGAGCGATAATGGCACTGAATTTAAAAGCCATGAGTTCTCGACTTTTCTGACGAAGTTCAGAGTCCGTCACATCTGCACTGGTGCGTATGCTCCGCAGTCGAAAGGGGAGCGAGGAATGCTCAATCAATGCGGCTCTGAGAGCATATGTGCAGGGTGATCAAAGGATCAATTCGTCGCTACGAAAAACTCTGCATCATTCCATCGGCATGTCACCATATCTGGTTGTTTTTGGGCAATACATGATGTCGCATGGATCTGATTACCAGTTGCTGAGAAAGCTTAGGATGCTTGGCGATGCCGACGCGAACGTGGCAAGGCCGGACAGTCTGCAGTTGATTCGCTCGAAGGCGTTCGAGCAGAATCAACGTAGCTATAACCTAAGGGCCAAACCACGCTCGTTTGAAGTTGGCCAGGTAGTAATTAAACGCAACTTCGCACTGAGCAACATCGCCACCAATTTCAATGCAAAGCTGGCGCCAGTAGGCACGAAAGTCCGCGTTAAAGGGAGGTTGGGCAACTCCCTTAAAAGCCTTAGGGACTTATAGTCCAATTACTGGTAATATTGTGTCCAATTAACTCATACTTCGTCCACATTTTCTAGGTTGGCAATAGGTTGAAACTCTACAGGATCCTTCAATTTTTTGCAAGCTTAATTTCAGACCAGTGACATGAAATTAAACTTGAGGGTGTGAGGCCCGTGTATTATATTTTTTTTGTTGTATTTTTATTTAGTGATCAATTTGCTTACAAATTTCATAACTGTTTCCAAACGCAGGAATTCAAATTTAAATATGAATTCAAACCGAACGATCAGTGTTGGGAAGTGGAGTGGGAATATATCGATTGCCTAGGCCCATAAAATTAAAAAGTAGAAAAATTAAAGTTATCGCTGAAACCAGCGTGCAGCGCTATACTGTTTGTGTGTGTTCGAGACCAAATGTGAGTACAAGCTTTCCAAATCATTGTTTGGCAGCTTCTAACCTCGCTCTTGCCTTTTAGTGATCCGCGTGTGGCCAGAGGAGCACTAGCGCTTTCGCGCCTTTTTTTTTTTGAAGGCGGCAGTGCATGCCTGCCCCCCCCGCCATACATTGCCACACGTCGCCCCTCGCTTCATTGTTATTGCTGCAGACTTGTGGTGCTGGAGCACAATACATAGCTGCGCTTGGTTTTTGCTGCAGACTTGTGGTGCTGGAACACAATACATAGCTGCGTTTGGCTTTTGCTGCCAGTGCCGCATCGATCACGTATCCCATCGGTCTGGCTACTGGGGTCACTTCACGGTTGCAGAGCGTTTTGTTTGCTGTTTTTCTTGGTGAGTTCATAGAAAATCGGTCTAGACAGCCACCTGACGTGCGTTTTCTCCCCCTCTCTTAGCCCTATATGGTTCCCCAAATCCAGCTGGTTCTAGCAGGGGTATATCAGGAACTGTTGCGAGCAGGGACATTTAACCTATCCGGTGACGGCTGGAAGGACACAGCAATTGTCAACGAACATTTTGTTTATAACAAACACCCAAACATTAACTAACTCAAGAACACTGTCAAACACATACTCACACGTTTAACATTCATGTATATAGACACTAATGCTATAGACGCACACTTTCGTACTTACAGTACACATACCCACAATTTGCACACACATTTATCTTTTCATTTATTAAATCATTCCTTTTAGTTATTTATTATTTTCAAATTGTTATATTATAGTTTTTTTTATTTCGCTTTCATTTCAATTACTTTGTTCATTTTTTTTGATTTCAATTTCTTTTCTTCATTCACTCGCATACACACAGACCTAAACCTCGTAATGTAAATAAAGTTAAACAAAAGTGATAAAAATACTAACGCTACAGTCAGGTGCTGACTGTATAAGGCCATGGATTATCATATTATACCGTAATAAAAATGTTAACGGTATGGAATCGCCGCCCGAATATTATTAGAATAAAATAAATAAAAAAAATAAAATAAAATAATAAATAATTAATAAATGAAAATTCGCACCCGCCTCAACCGGGAGTTGAACACACGCACTCTCTCACAGCCGTCCGCCACTCTAACCACTCGGCCATTGCCTCACTCCTTGGCCTATCGGCAAAGCTGCATTGTCAACCAATTTTGTTACCATACAATGCAAATAAAAAGTTTAAAATGCTGTGTGTCTGACGCTAGATTTGAACTTCGGTATGCTTGCGTAAATTAGGTCTGCTTAAGTATAAATGTATGTTCAAAGTGAGTTTAATTCGTATCATATCTCATTTATATCTCTATTAATAGTCCGATTTAATTGAAATTTTCACATAACGCCCGTGGCAAAGTATTTGTCATATAAGATATACAACTTTGGTTGTTGAGCTAATATTGTAGTTTTTAAATAGTTATTACTGATTTACGGAGGCGGGAAGGGGCGTGTCCAAATTTTAAAAAAACTTTGAGACACTGCAATATATACTTATGTTGTCGCAAAGTTTGATGACTCTAGCTCTTATACTTTCTGAGATCCAGGTGTTCATACAGACAGACAGACGGACAGACGGTCAGACGGACAGACGGACAGACAGACATGGCTCAATCGACTCGGCTACTGATACTGATTCAGAATATATAAATTGTATGGGGTGGGAGATGCCTCCTTCTGCCTGTTACGCACAATTCCGTTCCGACAAACACAATAGACCATGCATTTTTTTAAAATCTTTGGCCTAAAAACGTAAATAAAGCAGGGATTGAGTGAAAGAACGGTAGATTTTATTGAGTTTGAGTATTCTTGCTGTTGTTATTGTTATCATGATTATTTGTCCTCAGCTGTTTCGTCGGGGCCCCAATGGATCGCGGGTGAGTCGATAACATTAACAAAATAAGCCGATTAAATACTCTCAAACAATCGCCTGCCTATCGTTAAGCAATATACTCTCACTCTCATACAAACGAAAACCAGTGAGACCAAATTAAAGAAAATAGGAAAATAAATTCAACTTGTGTGAAATTAGACACAAAAATTAAGGAAAAAAATAGATAAAAACCACAGTCGCGCTGCACGCGACAATGGGATACCCTTCGACCTATGTTCCGGTGTAGTTTAATTTGTTAAATTCATACACATATACAAATGCGCATGCTTTTAAATTATTGCCGACAGATGTCGCTTGCGCTTTGCGCTCGCCCGCCTCCCTTGTTAGCTGATACAAGCACTTGGTTTTATGCACATACTTTCTTAAATAACTTCTGTGTTTATTGTCTGATCGGATTGCAGTTCCGAGAATACGTAGATATTTTAATGAGCTAGAAAGTCAGAAAGTTGTATCTTTTATACAGCGGTTACAAATTAAGTTCAAAAATTTAATTATTGATTTGCGGGGCGGTGGGCGTGGCACCTAACATTTGAAATAAACTTGATCAGCTTATAGTACACAGGAGTCTTCCTGCCAAATTTGGTAACTCTAGCTTTTATGATACCTGAGATCTGTGTGTTCACACAGACAGACGGACAGACGGACAGACAGACAGACATGGCTCAATCGACTCGGCTTGTGATCTTGAGCAAGAATATATATACTTTATGGGGTCTCCGACGCCTCCTCCTGCCTGTTGCATATATTTGCACAAAGTTAGTATACCCTTTTTTGACCATTTTCAATGGTCGAAGGGTATAAAAAGGAAAATAATCAAAAAGGATAAATATTAGGGAAGTACGGCTAGATTTGTTTTTGAAACTATCGTGCAGCATGAAGCTGCATGGGCTATATTTGTTTCTTTATAAATAAAAT
>JAEIFI010000623.1:0-73565 GCA_018901815.1 Zaprionus lachaisei
TGCACCCGCCTCAAGCGGGAGTTGAACACACGCATTCTCTCACAGCCGTCCGCCACTCTAACCACTCGGCCATTGCCTCACTCCTTGGCCTATCGACAAAGCTGCATTGTCAACCAATTTTGTTACCATACAATGCAAATAAAAAGTTTAAAATGCTGTGTGTCTGACGCGGTATGGAATCGCCGCCCGAATATTATTAGAATAAAATAAATAAAAAAAATAAAATAAAATAATAAATAATTAATAAATAAAAATTCGCACCAGCCTCAACCGGGAGTTGAACTCACGCATTCTCTCACAGCCGTCCGCCACTCTAACCACTCGGCCATTGCCTTACTCCTTGCCTATCGACAAAGCTGCATTGTCAACCAATTTTGTTACCATACAATGCAAATAAAAAGTTTAAAATGATGTGTGTCTAGATTTGAACTTCGGTATGCTTGCGTAAATTAGGTCTGCTTAAGTATAAATGTATGTTCAAAGTGAGTTTAATTCGTATCATATCTCACTTATTAATAGTTCGATTTAAATGAAATTTTCACATAACGCCCGTGGCAAAGTATTTGTCATGTAAGATATACAACTTTGGTTGTTGAGCTAATATTGTAGTTTTTAAATAGTTATTACTGATTTACGGAGGCGGGAAGGGGCGTGTCCAAATTTTAAAAAAACTTTGAAACACTGCATTATATACGTATGTTGTCGCAAAATTTGATGACTCTAGCTCTTATACTTTCTGAGATCCAGGTGTTCATACAGACAGACGGACAGACGGACAGACAGACATGGCTCAATCGACTCGGCTACTGATACTGATTCAGAATATATATAGTTTATGGGGTCGGAGATGCCTCCTTCTGCCTGTTACGCACAATTCCGTTCCGACAAACACAATAGTCTATGAATTTTTTTAAAATCCATGGCCTAACTATATTAAACTATTCGGTTTGGGTAATGTTGCTACCCCTGTTCTTGGTGAATTTGCTGAACAAGTAAAAGTTGATGGACTTATTACAAATCACACATTCCTCGTTGTTCTAAATGCGAATATTAAACATGACATTATTGTTGGTTATGATTTTCTAAAAACTCCAAACGTTGACAATATAGCTTTTCGTGAAAGCCCAAGCAGATTATCAATTCCAGAACGCGAATTTGTCCGAAAACAAGTTGAAGAATGGTTAACCATTGGAATTATAAGAGAATCTACTTCCAATGTTGCAAGCAAAGTCGTGTTGGCAAAGAAGAAAGATGGCTCTTACAGATTGTGCGTTGATTTCCGTAAATTGAACTCGCTAGTTCTTAAAGATAGATTTCCAGTCCCAGTCGTTGAAAAATTTCTAGAAAGAATGCAAAATGCCAAATATTTCTCTGTTTTGGATTTAAAAAATGGTTTTTTCCACGTTGAGATTGAGGAGACAAGTAAGAAATATAGTGCGTCTGTTTTGGATTTAAAAAATGTTTTTTTCCACGTTGAGATTGAGGGGACAAGTAAGAAATATAGTGCGTCTGTTTTGGGACTATACGAATTTAATAGAGCACCATTCGGATTTTGTAATTCACCTGCAGTATTTGTTCGATACATAAACTATATATTTCAGCAGTTGATTAATGATGGTATAATGGAAATTTATGTAGACGACATTGTTATTTTTGGAGACTCAATTGATCAGTGTCTCAAGAATATGGCAACAGTTTTAAACAAAGCGGAAGAGTTTGGTTTGCAAATAAAATGGTCTAAGTGTCAATTTCTAAAAAAGAGAATTACTTTTCTAGGCCACGAAGTTGAAAACGGACAAGTATGGCCAGGCCAGGAAAAAATCACAGCTGTTAAAAACTTTGCATTACCGAAGAACATAAGAGGTGTACAGGCATTCCTTGGGCTAACGGGATACTTTCGTAAGTTCATCAAAGACTATTCTCTAATAGCAAGACCGTTGACGCAGTTATTAAGAAAAGATGCAGAGTTCAAAATAGAGGGAATTCAAATACAAGCTGTTGATAAACTAAAGGAATGTTTAACCAGCGAACCTGTACTCAAAATTTACAAACAAAATGCTAAGACTCAATTGCACGTTGACGCATCAAAAGATGGCTTTGGAGCAAGTCTTATTCAACAGCATGACAACAAGTGGCACCCTCTAATTTATTACAGCAAAAAGACAACTCTACAGGAAGAAAAAGATGCACAGTTATTTTCTCGAAGTAAAAGCAGCATATTTAGCAACCAGAAAGCTTCCTCATTATTTAATGGGTATTCAATTCACCTTAGTAACTGATTGTGCAGCTTTTAAAATGACTGCAGTTAAAAAAAGATGTTCCCAGAGAAGTGGTACAATGGTTAATGTACCTGCAAGATTTTTCATACACCATCGAACATCGTGCTGGAAATAGAATGAAGTATGTGGACAGTCTTAGTCGATTTCCAGTTATGATAATAACATCAGAGGTACAAACGCAACTGTTAAGGGCTCAACACAAGGACGAACACTTAGCAGCAGTTGCAGAAATTCTTAAAGAAAGGCCATATGCTGATTTTAAAATGAAGAATCAATTATTGTTCAAGCAAATAAACGGAACTGATCTGTTAGCTGTACCGAAAATCATGGAGAAAGAAATAATCAGAAATGCACACATATGGGAGCACAGAAAACAATACATGCGATTAGGCAGAATTACTTCATTCCCCATTTGGAGAAAAAAGTTGGAGAATTGATATCAAACTGCATAGAGTGCATAACTCGAAATAAAAGGTTGGGCAAGCAGGAAGATTATTTACATTGCATAGATAAGGGTGACAAGCCGTTGACTACACTTCACGTTGATCATCTCGAATCTTTAGAAGCAACATCTAAACAATATAAGTATATACTAGCAGTTGTGGATGGTTTCTCAAAATTTACTTGGTTATATCCCACAAAGTCGACTGATGCTGCAGAAGTCATAAAACATATGAGTTCATGGCTAACGATATTCGGAAACTCACAACGTATTATCAGCGACAAAGGAGCAGCTTTTACATCGAAACATTTCAAGGAGTTCTGTGCTGATCACAAAATAGACCATATAGAAACAACCTCTGGAATCCCGAGAGGAAATGGACAAATAGAGAGAGTGAACAGAGTCATACTGTCAGTATTGGCAAAAATGTCAGCAGCTGAACCATCTAAATGGTACAAATACACATCGAAGCTGCAAAAAGCGATCAATGCGCATGTTCACTCATCAACTAATTTCACACCATTCGAAATTATGTTTGGCGTCAATGCGAAATGAAAATGAAGCTGATCTGATCGAAATTCTACAAGATGAATTGTTGGCTGGCCAACAAGATGACCGTAATCAAATGAGAATGCAAGCAAAAGTTAAAATTGGTAAGGCACAAGAAACCTATAAACGAAACTATGATAGAAGATGCAGAGGACATCATGGTTACCAATTGTCAGACTTGGTCGCCATCAAAGTTACTCAGTTTGTCAATAGCAGCAAGTTGGGCAACAAATACATTGTACCATACGAAGTAATCAAACTTAAGCGAAATGGGAGATATGATGTTAGAAAAGTTGCTGACTTCCCAGGTCCAAATCAGACTTCAACCAGTGCTGATTATATGAAGCTTTGGCGATATTTCGAAGAAGAAGATGACGATAACCCTGGAGATTCATCTGAGGCAGATGCAGAGCAGGATGGCCGAGTGTAATCTGGCAACCCTGTCGGTACCGTTCGAGTGGACATCCCTTTTTATAACTAACACAATAATCGATAGTCACAGTCAAGACACGAAGTCGAAAAGTAGTGCAAAAGTTGTTAATCAAGTCGAAAGTTGAAGCCGCAGACAGCAGCACAAATATTAAGTTGTTAAATTATCTAATCAAAACACTAAAAGACCCATACCTAATTAAAATTATCTTATCTATTGAAATAAAACTTATATTATTTAAAATACATCTTAAATCTTACATGTATGACCAACGGAAGGTCATTGATAAAAAGCGTAAAGAGGAGAGGGCCTAAGTGGCTACCTTCAGGAACACCAGATGTGGCATGAATAGGGTCAGAATGATTATTTTTAAAGAGGACTATTTGAATTCTGTCAGTCAAATAGCTCAGAATCCAACTAAGAAGTTTTGGTCAAAAGCCTTAATAATAAAGGATGTCAGCTGCAACAAATTTGTCGTCGTTGAACAACGTTTCATGAATTTGTGTTGAAAAGGAGATATCACAGATCTACAGGAATGTTGCAACTGAGGCATTACGATATTCTCGAAGAATTTCGGTATAACCGACAATTTAGAGATACCTCTATATTTGCTTGCATCAGACTTACTGCTCTTTTTGAACGATGGAATTATAAATTATTCCTTCCAAATGGAAGAAAAAAGAGGCAGTTTCTAAAGAGAGGCAAAAAAAGTTTGAGCAGTGGCTTACTAAGTGAGTTGGCACAGTATCGAAGTACGCAAGCGCGAATACCGTGGGGTCCTGGCGAGAATACTGATTTAACCGAATGAAGCTCCTTAACCAGTGAACTTTCTTTCAGGAGAGGGCCGAAAATACCATTCAAGCTTGGAATTTTATATGGATATACAGCAACAATTTGTGTAGAAGGTGAATAAGTCGTTTGGAGAAATTTATTCAAAACATATCGGCCATGGCCTGATCTGTGTCTGCATCAACATTTTGAAACGTTAATTTGGAGGGAAATACCGACTTTCGCTTCATGTTAGCAAAAGAAAACTCTTTTAGATTCTGAAAAAATTGAAATCTACATTGAGTTTAATAAATTTTATAACAGTTCGCGTTCAGCACTGTAAAGTTTGACCGAGCAAAAGGCTTACTCGAGCATGTTGGATAGAAATACGGAACATAATTCTATGAAATAAATTTATCGCAACTGACATGTTAGTAGATAAATAGAGAACTGACCAAGCAAATTGGGAAATTAAAGTATTTAACATTACAAAGTCTGCTTCTCTAAAGCAGCGTATACGTTTACACATGTTTTCATGTCTAACGATATGAGTTCCTAAATCAACATGTATTTCGAAAATGGGATGGTAAGGATCTTCTGGTAGACCCTAGACGGATCAGAAGTAAAGCATACATCCAACGTTCTGTTTAAAGAATTTTTGACGTGATTAACCTACGACAATATCATGTCAAACAGATTGTCAAAAAGGTCATGCTGCATTAAAGGCAACAGAAAATTTTCGTCAGCACAAGATGTCTAGTTACTTTTAGGAATATTAAAGTCGCCAAGGACGATAAACGGATCCCTGTCTGATAACAGGTTAAAGATAGTCTTGAATGCAGATAGATGCTGCGAGTAGCAGGTTATCTAAAACTAAAAGCCAGCTGAAAGAAATTGATATGAACATTTCTGAAGACATTCTCACTATTTTGCTGTTGTCGGGGCTTGGTAAGAAATTCGAAAATTTCGTGGTAGCGATCGAAATGCGCGAACAGTTACCAACTCTCTCTGATTTAAAAGTGAAAATTATAGAAGAGGGAGAGAGACAAATAATGAGTTCGGACGAAACAGATCTTTGTGTTGAGCAAGCATTTGTATCGCGTCCCAGTGGAAAGCGAGACAAGAAAAGTAGATCGACCTAAAAGAACAGTGATGCAAAGAAGAATAAAAAATTTCATTGCTCAGTGCAAAGAGAAAGACAAAAATGGTGAAATAGAAACATCTGCAAAGTAATTTCAAATCGGTAGTGAAAGCAGTTGACAAAGGGTATAAAGTGATTTTTTAAAAGCAAAGTGCTTATATAAAGAACGGTCAAAATTGAGATGATACAGGCAAGAAAGGATGGAAATCTTTGTGTTGTTGATACTTCGAACAATCGGTGCATGTACTTGTGTGCAAATGATAAATTGTGGAAGTGGCATTATCGTGATGGTTATTTGAATATGGCAAGCCATAAAATGATGGCAAGTAACAATATGGTAGATGGCTTAAAGTCAATCACATAGACAGAATCGAATGTGAAACCTGTGCAAAAGCTAAAATTTGTGTGACATTTGTGTTCCCAAAAGTGGCAGAAAATCATGTGGACAAAGTGCTGGGGCTAGTTTATTCGGACATTTGCTTGCCAATGAACAAAGTATCTGCCGGTGGAGCAAGATATTTCGTAACATCTATTGATGACTATTCGCGTTATATATTAGGTCTTGAAGACCCGTGATGAATTGCTTCCCGTGTTTAAAGACTTTGTCGCGTTCGCCGAAAAATAGACCGGGGAAAAATTTAAAGCAATTCGTAGCGATAACGGTCTCGAATATATAAGCCACGAGTTCCAGAAGTTTTTATCCGAAAATGGTATTAAGCGGCAATTGACAGTACCGTACACTCCGCATCAAAACGGAGTTGTTGAGCGCGCTAACCAGACACTCGTGGAAATGGCAAGGAGCATGCTTATACATTCAGGAGTGAATGAGTTCCTGTGGGGACAGACAGTAACAGTAAGGACTGCAGCATACCTACGCAACAGATCGGAGACAAGGTTGTTGAAGAGTCAAACACCATTCGAACTATGGACAGGTAAAAACCTTCGATATCGCATTTGAAAATCTTTGGATGCAAAACGATATCAGAAGGCATTCAATGCATAATGATAGGGTATTCAACGACAGCAAAGGTCTTCAGATTAATGTGTTCTGGATCTAATAAAGTAAAGGAAAGTAGAGACGTCGTTTTTCTAGAGGAAACTATAGGGTATCCAAAGAATGGCAACAGCGAGAACGAGATGGCACTTATTGACAAAATTGGAGTTGATTGTTCTCAGATTTTGGCAGTGGACAACAACATAGAAGATGCTGAGGTGCTAGAGGAAGCTATAGGGTATCCAAAGAATGGCAACAGCGAGAACGAGATGGCACTTATTGACAAAATTGGACAAATCGCAGATTTTGGCAGTGGACAACAACATAGAAGATGCTGAGGTGCTAGAGGAAGAGCAATTGACAGTGAGGTTAATGAAGCTGATAGCTCTGATGTTTACGACAGTGCTAAAAGCGATGATATCGAAGAACGGGAAATTCGTGATCCTGCCCGTCCTAAGAAGATAAAAACGGGAAAAGCCCGGGCGTCCACGAAAATACAACGTGTTGAACATGATGAAAGTTCAAGACGTCAAGGTTTGAGGAAGCGATACAGTCTGAAAAAGAGTGGGTAGCATCAATTCAGAAGGAGATTGACGCTCTCGAAGCTAATCAGACATGGGAGCTACAGGGCTTACCAGAAGATAAGAAAGCCATTGGTAGTAAATGGGTTTTTTGGCATCAAAGGAGATAAGGATGGCAACGGGACGCGATTTAAGTCGAGGTTGGTGGCTAAAGGATGTGCACAACAATACGTTATCGATTTTTATGAAACGTTTTCACCAGTTGTCAGATATTCGTCGGTGAGACTTATTATATCACTGGTTGTTGAGCATAACTTATTTCTACATCAGATGGATGATCGACAGCTTACTTCAATATTTGCTAATACACATCATGGAAAAGTTTCGAGACTAAAGAAGTTACTTTACGGGCTAAAGCAGAGCGGCAGAGAGTGGAACGCCAAACTCGATGGAGTCTTGCGAAAACTGCATTATGTTCCCTGTGCTAGCGAGCCATGTGTTTACACACGCAAGGAGAAAGAAAATATAAACATAATTGCAGTATATGTCGACGATCTTCTCATTGCAAGCTCATGTAAAAATGATTTGATTGGCCTAAAAAAATCAATTGCCAAGGAATTTTATGTAGTAAATAGCGGACAGTGAAAAATTAGATAAGTTTATCTAATATTAAATTACCGAACAACTGTGGGTGGCTGTAAATCGATTCGAAAAAACGAAAAGTATATGCGTTCGATTTAAGTAAATAATTGCGAGTACTTCATTGCTTATCCTAGCTTAACTACGGCGGCGAAACGGGGCGAATTAAAAAACAACGAAGAGCGAACTTTATTGCGCTCCCGCTCCGCCCTAAACTAACTTACTCTAGACTTTAAGGTTTTATCATTTTAATTAAACTACCTTAATTTAATACTTACAAAGCCCTGCGGTTGTTGCCACGATCCTGCCGAGGAGCTACTGTTGCGGAGGAAGGCTGTCCTCAGCGACGACGACGAGACTGCCCTCCTTGATGTTGGGCTGAGACCCGTCAGGTCCGGGGTCCGGAGTGCTGGTGGGGTGAGTAGCGACCCGCCTCTCAGCAGGTGCCCTGGTCTTAGGGCCTCTCCGTCGCTGGGGTCCTGGCTGATTAGTCCGAGTGGCCGCGCGTTGAGCACCGCCTCGACTACGAACTTGAACTTTTTCGACAATTTTCAAAAAAGGCTTCCTTATATTCCGTAGGTGACGGAATCTTTTCTTCTCCAGCTCCATCATCTCCCTTGACAGCATTAGGTGCGGATTAACGGGCCAATCTTCCTCTTCGTTCTTCAAAAAGAAAGGTCCACCAAACCAGATTGACTCCTTCAAGTCGTCAATGTCACAACCTCTTGAAACTACATCTGCAGGGTTTTGTTATATCCGTACATGTCGCCGGGTAGCTTCTTTCGACCACTCCTGAATCTCAGCCACTCTGTTCAAAACGAACGTCGCCATATATTTATATGCAATAAAAGCTTAATTCTGTAGCAAAGATCTGCTAGAAGGTGAGTGGCACATAACTCAAGTCTAGGAAGTGTTTTCGTCTTGAGCGGTGCTACTTTTGACTTTGAAGTCAATCTAATCTTGTAACCTTCAACAGTTTTGCTACGAATATAGACGCAAGCACCGTAGGCTCTCATAGATTCGACGGCGAAACCATGTAATTGTGTTGGTGACATCGGATTAGTGAACACATATCGAGGTATTCAGATTTCTTCCACTCTCGATAATGTTTCCAAGTTGCTTCCAACTGCAGTGGAATAGACTCATTCCAGTCCAACTTATTAAACCATAACTACTGCAGTAGGATCTTGCCGAGGGGGTCAAATAGCTTCGATGTCACCGACAATATGTTCCTTTTTGTCGCTCGGAGAACCATAACAGTGGTGTCAATTTTGAACCTTAAGGCATCTTCACTAGGAGTCCATGATATAGTTGAATCTGAATCCGAGATTGTTATCGATTTAACTAAGTTCTCAGATGAAGTGCCCTCAGGTGAGTTTAAAAACCACTTCTCAGTTAAAAACCTGCTGTTTGAAGAACCTGAGTCACTTCAGACTTAATTGTTTTAAGTTCATCAATGCATGCAGCACCAGTTAACATGTCATCGACATAAAAGTTGGACCGAATAACTTCAGAAGCTCTAGGGAGTGATCCTCTTATGGCTTCACTCAACCTCTTTAAACACCTGATGGACAGAAATGGGACACGACCGCTCCTTCCTCGAGATTGTGCTCGCCTTTGGCCCATTGAGTGCGCTGCTGGAGGCTGAGCAGGTAGTCCTTGGACCACTTGCGCCAAAAGTGCAGTTTGAGCTCCGACAACTGCTGCCACAGCCTCAAATATCCTCGTCCTGGTTTCCTGCTGCTCTCGTCTGGATCGGATCCTAAAGGCAGCGCCAACAAAGGCTGACCGATGAGTAGGTGGCCTGGCGTCAGCACCTCTCCATCGCTGGGATCGCTGCTGTCGACGAGCAACGGCCTGGAGTTGAGCAGCGCCTCGACGTCCACCAGATGTGTGCTCAACTCGTCCTGCATCAGGTTGGCGTTGCTCGCTCCTCGCAGAAGCCTGTGCTTGGCAGACTTCACTGCGGCTTCCCACAGTCCTCCGAAGTGCGGGGTGCGGGGGGGAATGAACCTCCACTGCACTCCTCTCTCCGCTGCGAAGTTCACCAGCCTCGCCTCGTTGTTGTGGAACGCCGTCTGCAGCTCCCTCAACACGTTGCTCGCTCCAACGAAATTCGTCGCGTCGTCGCTGAATATCGTCTCCGGTAATCCGCGTCTCCCGATGAACCTTTTAAAAACGTTCAAAAAAGCATCAGTTGATAGATTGGTTACCAGATCTAAATGACCGCCTTTGGAACAAACAAAAACGGCACCATACATTTTTACAGGTGGTCTACCCCTGATTCTATAGCTAACATTGAACGGCCCGCAGAAGTCTACTCCACATACTCGAAACGGCCGACCTTCTCGAAGACGATCAGCAGGCAAATTTCCCATTAGTTGCCCCAACAATTTTGGTTTGTATCGGAAGCAGTGTATGCAGTTCCGAACAACTGCAGTGCACAAGCTTCGAGCATTTACTACCCAAATTTGCTGCCTCAAAAGTCCAACTAGAACTTTTGGGCCAGCATGGTAGTGCCTACGATGCAAATAACTGACAAATAGTTGAATAAATCCTGACTTCTTTGTCATTAAAAGCGGAAATTTAGCGTCATACGAGAGGGGCCCGTGTAACAAACGTCCTCCTACTCGAATGAGTTCGAATTGTATTCCATTTTTGTCAAATATATCAATAAATGGATTCAGCGATTGCAACATTGGTGCTAGAACTACTGATTGTCTCAATAATTTCAATTCGCTTTTGAACGATGTGCTTTGTACTATGGCGATCAGTTTAAGAAATGAAATATTTCTTTCTGATGCCGACACCACGAGAGAGTCTGATTTGAGCCCTTTGTAACAGAATCGAAGCACATAAGCCATTATGCGAATCAACTTTGGAAAGTTGGAGTGACGATTAATTAGCTCAACAAAACCATTTGGCTCAGCTTCTGCCAAAGTACATAAAACAGCACTTTTTTTGTCTTCGGAAGATTTGATTTCCGGCGCTATTTCAACCAGGTGAAGCTGAGGCCATTGGTCTTCCTCCAGTTTCAAGAAACTTGGCCCATCGAACCATAACGAGCTAACAATCTCGTCTATGTCGGTTCCTCTCGATACTAAATCCGCCGGATTAGCATCTGTTGGAACGTGACGCCACATAAAACCTTTCGACAACTCCTGAATTTCTGCAACTCTATTTGCCACAAATGTGCCCAATGTGCCAGAATCGCGTTGCAACCAATACAGCACAATCTGTGAATCCGACCAGAAATTCAAACTTTCTATATTAAATTTTGATAAGGTTGTCGCAATTTGGTGCCAGAGCTTGGCCAGCAAGAGCGCTGCACATAGCTCTAGTCGGGGTATTGTTTTCACGTTTAGTGGAGCTACCCTAGACTTTGCAGTCAGCAATGTAATGCCAACGTCTCGGTTGTTGCAAGTTCGAACGTATATGCAACAACCATATGCATGACTGGATGCATCGGCAAAGCCATGTATTTGAACCCTTTGATACGTATTTAGACATACGTACCGGGGGGATGCGGATTTTATGTAAATCGCGCAATGTCATGGTAAATTTATTCCATGTAGTGTGAAGACTCATTGGGATGGCTTCATCCCAGTCTATTTTCAGTCTCCACAACTCCTGCAACAACATTTTGGCCTTGGTAACAATAGGACACAGCAAACCAAGAGGGTCAAATAAGCGAGAAGCTGCAGACAATATGTTGCGTTTCGTTGGCTTAGCCAAAGCAAAACTGTCCACATCGAGATGATATTTAAATATATCTCCTTGAGGTGCCCAGCGCATCCCAAGAGTTTTTACGGAACTCTGGTCATCAATTTTAAGAGTCACTTCTTCGCTACCCTTTGTTTTGAACGACAGATCACTACAGTTGGTTGCCCACTTGGCAAGTGGAAAACATCCTGATTCCAATATCTTTTGAACTTCATTGCAAATAGTGTTAAGTTCTTGTATACTATCTGCCCCTGCCAACATATCATCAACATAAAAGCACTTCTTAATCACATCTGATCCAATAGGATGTGATTGTGCGTGCATGTTGGCTAGTTCAAACAAGCAGCGTATCGCCAGAAAAGGTGCAGAAGCTGTACCGTATGTGACTGTATTAAGTCGGTATGCCTGAATATTTTGTGAAGTATTTTCTCTCCACAGAATAAGTTGGAAATTTCTGTCTTTTTCAGAGACATTTATCTGCCTATACATTTTTGAAATGTCAGCAGTTACGGCATACTTATTCAACCGAAAATGAATCAGGATTGAATATAGCTCCCTCTGAATTGTCGGCCCCACCATCAGTGTTTCGTTCAGTGAAACAGCTGTTGACGTCTTACTAGAAGCGTCGAAAACTACACGAAGCTTGGTGGAGGAACTTTCAGGCCTAAGAACGCATTGATGAGGAATATAATAATGCTGTTCTAGAGGAGTTGACTTCAAAATGGACATGTGTCCCAAATCTAAATACTCTTTCATGAAGTCATGGTACATAGTTTTAAGAACTGCATCCTTTGATATTTTACGCTCAAGTTGCAATAAACGCCTTTCAGCAGTTTGAAAGGACAGGCCAAGAACTTTTGGATCGGTCTTGAAAGGGAGATCCACCTGGAAGCGACCAGAAGATAACTGTTTTACAGTTTTCTCAAAGAACAGTTCACAAGCCTGTTGTTCAGCTGTTTGGCGAACAGCCTTCGACTCGAACGGACATTGATCCAATTCCCAGAAACGGTTGACTAACGAGTCGAGAGAACAATTAGATTGGGCCATTAAACACCCACTGAACTGGCGCATAGGTACTTGCTCAGTACATTTGCCTGCTACTATCCATCCTAGCAGCGTTTTTTGCATTGTAGGAAGTTCAGAACCTAATTTTATTTGCCCAACGCACAATAATTCGTAGAACAATTCTGCTCCCAAAAGAATGTCAACTTTAGCTGGCCTATAGAATTCTGGATCTGCAAGCTTTATATTTTTGGGAATTTTCCAATTTGAAATACCCATTGAATGTGCAGGCTGTGTTGTTGAAATGGATTTCAATACCCAACAGTCAGCAGAAAAGTTGTGAGAATTTATGCGCGACTCAATAGAAGCACATATCTTATTTTTGCTATCTATTGTTGCACCACCAACCATTGAGATAGCTAGGGAAGTTGGCTCGCGCTTGAGTCGTAGCATTTGAGCCATGCTTTCAGACATCAAATTTATTTGGGAACCACTATCGAGCAAGGCTCTGGCAGGATGCAACTGACCAAATCTATCCCGTACATTTACGACAGCTGTGGCGAGAACGACTTGCTCATTATTGAGCACATGTCCCAAATATGCCTCTGAAGCAGTCGCGTGAAGAGAAGGCGTCTCACCTTGAACAGGTGTACTATACCTGTGAAGCAAGGAATGGTGAGGCTTCGAACAAATTCTACATTTTGATGCCTTGCACTTTGACACCGTATGCCCCACCACTAAACAATTAAGGCAGAGCTTTTGTGTTTTGACAAATTCAAAACGCTGCATAACTGAGATTGCAGCAAACGATGGACACGAATAAATATTGTGCGTTTCTGCCTTGCAAAAAACGCACACAGACGATGATGAACGTCCTCCATCAGCACAAGCAAAGGACGATTTAGACTGATGGGGCTTCTTAGCGTCAACTCGCGACTTTGTTTTGTCCCGCGTTGACTCTTCTGCAGACAAATACTGATACCGTTTATTCAGTTGTCCAGCACAATCTTCCCAAGACGGCAGCGTATCATAGTCAAGCTGCTCTTCGAAACGAGATTTGGTAACATGGTCTACCTTTGCCATGACCATGTGAATTATCATTGCATTAGCAATGTCTTTGTCGTTTCCTAATGACGACAACGAAGAATAAATAGCAGACACCGTATCTATGATCGATCTCAAACTCGATGCAGATGGTTTTGTCATGCTAGGTATGTCAAACAATTGTGAAACTGTCTCAAAGAATATAAGACATTTGTTGTCATACACTGCTTTGAGACTAGCGAGGGCCTTTGGGTAGTTACAATCCGTTAATTGATACGGCTTAACTACCCCCAATGCTTCATCTGACAAACACGAGACTAGATGATTGAACTTTTCGACGTTTGACAAGGAATTGTCATCATCGACTAAACTTTCAAACAGGCACATAAAATTTTTGTACTCTGAATGTTTGCCACTAAATTTTGGCAAACGCATTTTCGGTAACTGAGAACGCTGGCTTGAAACTACGGAGCAATTATGCTCAGGTCTAGGCTCTGATGTTGGCTTGGATGCATTTATGTATAATGCCCTTGTGACGACACACAAATCCTCTAATGAACCTCTAGAATCATTAAGAGGGCTTAAATTATCTATCTCAGCCTGTAAATCCATTGCCTTTCCTATGTATCCTTCTAAAAGCTCTAATCGGCACGCTATCTCTGTTTTATTAGTCGAGATGGTTTTTGCTTTAATTGCTGTTTGCATACGAGCAATATCAGCACGGACCCTGTCAAATCTTTGCAAGCATAGTGATAATTTTGCACTTGTCTTGCTGATTTGTGGCTTTTCAATCATTTTTTCGGACTCAGACATGTTTAATAAAAAGGCTTACTAAATTAACAAAATATAATGTGTCACAAACTTTGTGAGCTACCCTCGCAACGACGCTGACTATGTAAGTCTAACTTGCTTAATACACACACACACGCAACCAATGCGTTGTGTGAGCAAACAAACGACAATGATCCAAGCGATCCAAGATAAAACAAGCTAAACTTTTACTGTAACTACGTTTGTAGGCAGCAATGTAAAATGCGGGGTGCGGGGCCTGCAATGCAACTGAGAAAATATATACACACGCACCTTAAGTGGTATATATATCAAACAAACAAGAGAAAAAACAAGCGAAAAGAGAATCAAACAAACGTTTGCTGTAACTACGTTTGTTGACAGCAATAGAATATGCGGGGTGCGGGGTGACGATATGTAAGTGGCGCTAAATTCAGGCGCAAGCGAAACAACAAAATTATGTGAGCCCAACGGGAGGTTCGAGGTGAACGAACGCAACGACAAATGTATGTGTGTATATGCAAACGCCGATATATACGTATGTAGTTATGTATTCACAGATGTTCCAAGTTAGCGGTTAGCGAAGATTGAAAGGAGATAATTTGCATTTACACACACACTTAATTATTAAAATAACCAATATGTAAGCCACCAATTTTATAGTTCAATGTATGATAAAAATTGCCGTTTTTGTTTATTATTATTTGTTATAATGCGAATAACAAATTGTTAGTAAATACTAAACTTCATATGTATGTATGTATGTTCGCTTTTATATGTGTGTGTCTATACATATGTATATGTACCTATGTAATAGTTTTGTTCTGCTCAATATTTGGCGGTCATTTATTTAAATAGGTTGGCGCGAATATTTAATATATATACATACATATGATTATCTATATTTGTGTGCAATAAAATGAGTGTCAGAAATTGAGCTATGTAATATCTTAGTTAATTTATTGTCGACCAAAGCGACAGTACACAACACACTATTTACGTGTACGATCAATTTTTGACACTGAATACCTGGAGACTGTCTAGCGAATCAATAGACATGGAACGACGATTATTATCCATATGGTCCAGCGGCGACGATGAAGACGGCTTGGCAGCTTTTGGTCCAGTTGGTAGGATGATGACTCCCACAAGCACAAGTGTCAATGTTTTTCTATTTTTCACACCCGCACACGAAACGCGCGAAGCAATTGCCACGAACAGCACAAAATAAATTGTTACCGAAAACAAATTATTAACCACTACACCGAAGTCCCTGCTCGGGCGCCAATGAAAAATCTCTAAGGTTTTTTAGAGAGCGAAATATAAACAAATAAAAAGGACGCGGTGGCTTGATTAATAATTCATAAATTGGCGATTTATTGCTGCTGCTGGCTTCTACGATTGCTTAACAACGAATGCTTTTTTCATTAGCGAGAGTGGGCCACAATCCGACCACACTCCTCGAATTCACCGTCGGCATTTGCCGATCGTCAAGGGCTTAAGAGAGCATTATAAAGAGAGCGTAACTACATTTCAATTCCACAATTTTCTCTTACTTTATGCTAGCCTATGACTTCAATATCAATTTCACATTAATATTCAATAATAATAATTTCATTAAAGTAATATCTATATTAACACTAATAATAAAACTAAACAAAACTATGCTGCTCTAACATTCCGGCCCCGTTGAAGAGCTCCGGTTTTCAATTATTGGGAGTAGAGCCAGCTTATGTATAGGGCGCTTAATGACGCCTGTTGCGGTTTTCACCTCTGCCACTCGAACCTTGCCGTCCTCCCCTCGAATTGTGCGCGTTACGCGCCCGGTTATCCACTGCTGAGGGGGCGTGTTGTCGTCGTGCACTAGCACGACCGCTCCTTCCTCGAGATTGTGCTCGCCTTTGGCCCATTGAGTGCGCTGCTGGAGGCTGAGCAGGTAGTCCTTGGACCACTTGCGCCAAAAGTGCAGTTTGAGCGCCGACAACTGCTGCCACAGCCTCAAATATCCTCGTCCTGGTTTCCTGCTGCTCTCGTCTGGATCGGATCCTAAAGGCAGCGCCAACAAAGGCTGACCGATGAGTAGGTGGCCTGGCGTCAGCACCTCTCCATCGCTGGGATCGCTGCTGTCGACGAGCAACGGCCTGGAGTTGAGCAGCGCCTCGACGTCCACCAGATGTGTGCTCAACTCGTCCTGCGTCAGGTTGGCGTTGCTCGCTCCTCGCAGAAGCCTGTGCTTGGCAGACTTCACTGCGGCTTCCCACAGTCCTCCGAAGTGCGGGGCGCGGGGGGGGAATGAACCTCCACTGCACTCCTCTCTCCGCTGCGAAGTTCACCAGCCTCGCCTCGTTGTTGTGGAACGCCGTCTGCAGCTCCCTCAACACGTTGCTCGCTCCAACGAAATTCGTCGCGTTGTCGCTGAATATCGTCTCCGGTAATCCGCGTCTCCCGATGAACCTTTTAAAAACGTTCAAAAAAGCATCAGTTGATAGATTGGTTACCAGATCTAAATGAACCGCCTTTGAGGCAAAACAAACAAAAACGGCAACATACATTTTTACAGGTGGTCTACCCCTGATTCTATAGCTAACATTGAACGGCCCGCAGAAGTCTACTCCACATACTCGAAACGGCCGACCTTCTCGAAGACGATCAGCAGGCAAATTTCCCATTAGTTGCCCCAACAATTTTGGTTTGTATCGGAAGCAGTGTATGCAGTTCCGAACAACTGCAGTGCACAAGCTTCGAGCATTTACTACCCAAATTTGCTGCCTCAAAAGTCCAACTAGAACTTTTGGGCCAGCATGGTAGTGCCTACGATGCAAATAACTGACAAATAGTTGAATAAATCCTGACTTCTTTGTCATTAAAAGCGGAAATTTAGCGTCATACGAGAGGGGCCCGTGTAACAAACGTCCTCCTACTCGAATGAGTTCGAATTGTATTCCATTTTTGTCAAATATATCAATAAATGGATTCAGCGATTGCAACATTGGTGCTAGAACTACTGATTGTCTCAATAATTTCAATTCGCTTTTGAACGATGTGCTTTGTACTATGGCGATCAGTTTAAGAAATGAAATATTTCTTTCTGATGCCGACACCACGAGAGAGTCTGATTTGAGCCCTTTGTAACAGAATCGAAGCACATAAGCCATTATGCGAATCAACTTTGGAAAGTTGGAGTGACGATTAATTAGCTCAACAAAACCATTTGGCTCAGCTTCTGCCAAAGTACATAAAACAGCACTTTTTTTGTCTTCGGAAGATTTGATTTCCGGCGCTATTTCAACCAGGTGAAGCTGAGGCCATTGGTCTTCCTCCAGTTTCAAGAAACTTGGCCCATCGAACCATAACGAGCTAACAATCTCGTCTATGTCGGTTCCTCTCGATACTAAATCCGCCGGATTAGCATCTGTTGGAACGTGACGCCACACAAAACCTTTCGACAACTCCTGAATTTCTGCAACTCTATTTGCCACAAATGTGCCCAATGTGCCAGAATCGCGTTGCAACCAATACAGCACAATCTGTGAATCCGACCAGAAATTCAAACTTTCTATATTAAATTTTGATAAGGTTGTCGCAATTTGGTGCCAGAGCTTGGCCAGCAAGAGCGCTGCACATAGCTCTAGTCGGGGTATTGTTTTCACGTTTAGTGGAGCTACCCTAGACTTTGCAGTCAGCAATGTAATGCCAACGTCTCGGTTGTTGCAAGTTCGAACGTATATGCAACAACCATATGCATGACTGGATGCATCGGCAAAGCCATGTATTTGAACCCTTTGATACGTATTTAGACATACGTACCGGGGGATGCGGATTTTATGTAAATCGCGCAATGTCATGGTAAATTTATTCCATGTAGTGTGAAGACTCATTGGGATGGCTTCATCCCAGTCTATTTTCAGTCTCCACAACTCCTGCAACAACATTTTGGCCTTGGTAACAATAGGACACAGCAAACCAAGAGGGTCAAATAAGCGAGAAGCTGCAGACAATATGTTGCGTTTCGTTGGCTTAGCCAAAGCAAAACTGTCCACATCGAGATGATATTTAAATATATCTCCTTGAGGTGCCCAGCGCATCCCAAGAGTTTTTACGGAACTCTGGTCATCAATTTTAAGAGTCACTTCTTCGCTACCCTTTGTTTTGAACGACAGATCACTACAGTTGGTTGCCCACTTGGCAAGTGGAAAACATCCTGATTCCAATATCTTTTGAACTTCATTGCAAATAGTGTTAAGTTCTTGTATACTATCTGCCCCTGCCAACATATCATCAACATAAAAGCACTTCTTAATCACATCTGATCCAATAGGATGTGATTGTGCGTGCATGTTGGCTAGTTCAAACAAGCAGCGTATCGCCAGAAAAGGTGCAGAAGCTGTACCGTATGTGACTGTATTAAGTCGGTATGCCTGAATATTTTGTGAAGTATTTTCTCTCCACAGAATAAGTTGGAAATTTCTGTCTTTTTCAGAGACATTTATCTGCCTATACATTTTTGAAATGTCAGCAGTTACGGCATACTTATTCAACCGAAAATGAATCAGGATTGAATATAGCTCCCTCTGAATTGTCGGCCCCACCATCAGTGTTTCGTTCAGTGAAACAGCTGTTGACGTCTTACTAGAAGCGTCGAAAACTACACGAAGCTTGGTGGAGGAACTTTCAGGCCTAAGAACGCATTGATGAGGAATATAATAATGCTGTTCTAGAGGAGTTGACTTCAAAATGGACATGTGTCCCAAATCTAAATACTCTTTCATGAAGTCATGGTACATAGTTTTAAGAACTGCATCCTTTGATATTTTACGCTCAAGTTGCAATAAACGCCTTTCAGCAGTTTGAAAGGACAGGCCAAGAACTTTTGGATCGGTCTTGAAAGGGAGATCCACCTGGAAGCGACCAGAAGATAACTGTTTTACAGTTTTCTCAAAGAACAGTTCACAAGCCTGTTGTTCAGCTGTTTGGCGAACAGCCTTCGACTCGAACGGACATTGATCCAATTCCCAGAAACGGTTGACTAACGAGTCGAGAGAACAATTAGATTGGGCCATTAAACACCCACTGAACTGGCGCATAGGTACTTGCTCAGTACATTTGCCTGCTACTATCCATCCTAGCAGCGTTTTTTGCATTGTAGGAAGTTCAGAACCTAATTTTATTTGCCCAACGCACAATAATTCGTAGAACAATTCTGCTCCCAAAAGAATGTCAACTTTAGCTGGCCTATAGAATTCTGGATCTGCAAGCTTTATATTTTTGGGAATTTTCCAATTTGAAATACCCATTGAATGTGCAGGCTGTGTTGTTGAAATGGATTTCAATACCCAACAGTCAGCAGAAAAGTTGTGAGAATTTATGCGCGACTCAATAGAAGCACATATCTTATTTTTGCTATCTATTGTTGCACCACCAACCATTGAGATAGCTAGGGAAGTTGGCTCGCGCTTGAGTCGTAGCATTTGAGCCATGCTTTCAGACATCAAATTTATTTGGGAACCACTATCGAGCAAGGCTCTGGCAGGATGCAACTGACCAAATCTATCCCGTACATTTACGACAGCTGTGGCGAGAACGACTTGCTCATTATTGAGCACATGTCCCAAATATGCCTCTGAAGCAGTCGCGTGAAGAGAAGGCGTCTCACCTTGAACAGGTGTACTATACCTGTGAAGCAAGGAATGGTGAGGCTTCGAACAAATTCTACATTTTGATGCCTTGCACTTTGACACCGTATGCCCCACCACTAAACAATTAAGGCAGAGCTTTTGTGTTTTGACAAATTCAAAACGCTGCATAACTGAGATTGCAGCAAACGATGGACACGAATAAATATTGTGCGTTTCTGCCTTGCAAAAAACGCACACAGACGATGATGAACGTCCTCCATCAGCACAAGCAAAGGACGATTTAGACTGATGGGGCTTCTTAGCGTCAACTCGCGACTTTGTTTTGTCCCGCGTTGACTCTTCTGCAGACAAATACTGATACCGTTTATTCAGTTGTCCAGCACAATCTTCCCAAGACGGCAGCGTATCATAGTCAAGCTGCTCTTCGAAACGAGATTTGGTAACATGGTCTACCTTTGCCATGACCATGTGAATTATCATTGCATTAGCAATGTCTTTGTCGTTTCCTAATGACGACAACGAAGAATAAATAGCAGACACCGTATCTATGATCGATCTCAAACTCGATGCAGATGGTTTTGTCATGCTAGGTATGTCAAACAATTGTGAAACTGTCTCAAAGAATATAAGACATTTGTTGTCATACACTGCTTTGAGACTAGCGAGGGCCTTTGGGTAGTTACAATCCGTTAATTGATACGGCTTAACTACCCCCAATGCTTCATCTGACAAACACGAGACTAGATGATTGAACTTTTCGACGTTTGACAAGGAATTGTCATCATCGACTAAACTTTCAAACAGGCACATAAAATTTTTGTACTCTGAATGTTTGCCACTAAATTTTGGCAAACGCATTTTCGGTAACTGAGAACGCTGGCTTGAAACTACGGAGCAATTATGCTCAGGTCTAGGCTCTGATGTTGGCTTGGATGCATTTATGTATAATGCCCTTGTGACGACACACAAATCCTCTAATGAACCTCTAGAATCATTAAGAGGGCTTAAATTATCTATCTCAGCCTGTAAATCCATTGCCTTTCCTATGTATCCTTCTAAAAGCTCTAATCGGCACGCTATCTCTGTTTTATTAGTCGAGATGGTTTTTGCTTTAATTGCTGTTTGCATACGAGCAATATCAGCACGGACCCTGTCAAATCTTTGCAAGCATAGTGATAATTTTGCACTTGTCTTGCTGATTTGTGGCTTTTCAATCATTTTTTCGGACTCAGACATGTTTAATAAAAAGGCTTACTAAATTAACAAAATATAATGTGTCACAAACTTTGTGAGCTACCCTCGCAACGACGCTGACTATGTAAGTCTAACTTGCTTAATACACACACACACGCAACCAATGCGTTGTGTGAGCAAACAAACGACAATGATCCAAGCGATCCAAGATAAAACAAGCTAAACTTTTACTGTAACTACGTTTGTAGGCAGCAATGTAAAATGCGGGGTGCGGGGCCTGCAATGCAACTGAGAAAATATATACACACGCACCTTAAGTGGTATATATATCAAACAAACAAGAGAAAAAACAAGCGAAAAGAGAATCAAACAAACGTTTGCTGTAACTACGTTTGTTGACAGCAATAGAATATGCGGGGTGCGGGGTGACGATATGTAAGTGGCGCTAAATTCAGGCGCAAGCGAAACAACAAAATTATGTGAGCCCAACGGGAGGTTCGAGGTGAACGAACGCAACGACAAATGTATGTGTGTATATGCAAACGCCGATATATACGTATGTAGTTATGTATTCACAGATGTTCCAAGTTAGCGGTTAGCGAAGATTGAAAGGAGATAATTTGCATTTACACACACACTTAATTATTAAAATAACCAATATGTAAGCCACCAATTTTATAGTTCAATGTATGATAAAAATTGCCGTTTTTGTTTATTATTATTTGTTATAATGCGAATAACAAATTGTTAGTAAATACTAAACTTCATATGTATGTATGTATGTTCGCTTTTATATGTGTGTGTCTATACATATGTATATGTACCTATGTAATAGTTTTGTTCTGCTCAATATTTGGCGGTCATTTATTTAAATAGGTTGGCGCGAATATTTAATATATATACATACATATGATTATCTATATTTGTGTGCAATAAAATGAGTGTCAGAAATTGAGCTATGTAATATCTTAGTTAATTTATTGTCGACCAAAGCGACAGTACACAACACACTATTTACGTGTACGATCAATTTTTGACACTGAATACCTGGAGACTGTCTAGCGAATCAATAGACATGGAACGACGATTATTATCCATATGGTCCAGCGGCGACGATGAAGACGGCTTGGCAGCTTTTGGTCCAGTTGGTAGGATGATGACTCCCACAAGCACAAGTGTCAATGTTTTTCTATTTTTCACACCCGCACACGAAACGCGCGAAGCAATTGCCACGAACAGCACAAAATAAATTGTTACCGAAAACAAATTATTAACCACTACACCGAAGTCCCTGCTCGGGCGCCAATGAAAAATCTCTAAGGTTTTTTAGAGAGCGAAATATTTACAAATAAAAAGGACGCGGTGGCTTGATTAATATTTCATTAATTGGCGATTTATTGCTGCTGCTGGCTTCTACGATTGCTTAACAACGAATGCTTTTTTCATTAGCGAGAGTGGGCCACAATCCGACCACACTCCTCGAATTCACCGTCGGCATTTGCCGATCGTCAAGGGCTTAAGAGAGCATTATAAAGAGAGCGTAACTACATTTCAATTCCACAATTTTCTCTTACTTTATGCTAGCCTATGACTTCAATATCAATTTCACATTAATATTCAATAATAATAATTTCATTAAAGTAATATCTATATTAACACTAATAATAAAACTAAACAATTAACTATGCTATCATTGGCCCTATGGTCCTGTTTATGCGTTCCACTTGTCCATTTGCTTGCGGAGAACCTGTTGCAATTTTTAGATGTTTAATGTTTGTTTCTGTTAAAAATTGTGTGAATTCGTGAGATGTGAAACAACTACCTCTATCTGAAACTATACATTTTGGTTTGCTATACGCCCTAAAATAATTGGATAATGCTTTTAGAACTTTTTTTGTGCTTGTTGTTTTTGTTGTATATAATCTAACGAATTTCATAAAACCATCTAATATTAGAAATATGTGCTTATTCCCTCTTCCTGCCGCTACTGGTCCGTAAAGGGCAAAGTGAAAAAAAAAAAAAAGCCTAAAACCTTTAGGAATGCTGTGTAAGAAACCTTCCGATTTTCCAGAGTTTGGAGAAAATGCTACACATTTTAGACAATTCTCAATGTGATTTTTGCATTTTTCCTTGATGTTTTTAAAACAAAAACTCCTCGAAATAGCATCTATCATCTTATCCCTGCCAATGTGACCAAGTTCATTATGGTATTTGTGCAAAACGTGATTTTCATATCCTCAGGGACAAAAAATAATAAACGATCGTCATTTGTTTTTCTGTATACAATGCCATTTCGCATCTCAAAATGTTTGTGCTGATTTTTTTCTAATTCTTCCTTAATTTTCTGTATTTTTAAATCTTTTGATTGGCAGATTAAAAGATTGTCTTCAAAACTAGTTGTTTCTACAACCAAAATATTGCATCTGCTCACAGCATCTACGTGTTGCATTTTTGTTCCAGATCTATGAATCAGTTCGTAATCATAATTTTGAAGTTCAAGTGCCCATCGGGTGATTCTAGGATTTAACTCGACTTTTAATGTAAGCGTTGAAGAATTGCAATCGGTTAGTATTTTGAAATGTCTCCCTTGTAAATAGATTCAAAATCTGCGCAGGGCGTAAATAATCGCCAAAGTTTCTAGTTCAAAGCTGTGATACTTTGCCTCAGTCTCTGTACTTCGCTTTGAAAAATAGAATACGGGATGGAGTTTTCCGTCTTCTTTCCTTTGCATTAAAACCGCACCAAAACCCAAAGCACTTGCATCGCAATGCAATTCAACCTCATCTTTATGGTTATAAATAGCTAAAACGGGTGCTTCTATCAGTTTTTTCTTCAGGTTCAAGAAACAGTCCAGCTCTCTTTGCTCAAATGAAAATTCTTTGTCTTTCCTTAAAATGTCGTAAAGTGGTTTTGCTAACGTAGAGAAATCTTTTATGAACCTTCTAAAATATGAACATAATCCTAAGAAACTTTGGACGTTGTGTACTTTTTCAGGAATTGGGAAGTTTGTAATTGCATCAATACCCTTGTCATCTGCTCTAATCCCGTTTTTAGTGATAAAAAATCCGAGGTATTTTATGCTAGATTGCATAAACTCGCATTTGTCCATACGAAGCTCTAACTTGTTGTTGACTAGTATTATAAACACATCTTTTAATGTTCTTAAATGTTCTTCCATATTTGTACTGGCTATCATAATGTCATCCATATATAATGACTTTATTTTCCCGTATTAAATCTGCAAAAATTCTGTTTACAAAGCGTTGGAATACTGCTGATGCATTCTTGATGCCCATAGGCATCCTTAAAAATTCAAATTGCCCTAATGGAGTCACGAATGATGTGTATTTAACTGAATCATGGCCAACGAATACGAGAAAATATCCATTCTTTAAATCAAGCTTTGAAAACACACTTTTATTCACTAACTTGTCTAGAAGGTCATCTATTAAAGGCAACGGATAATTGTCCTTTATTAAAACTTTGTTTAATTTTCTGTAGTCTATACATAAACGCAAATCTCCTGTTTTTTTCTTTACCAGCACAATGGGAGAAGCATATTCTGAGTCACTGTTTCTAATTATGCCTTTGTCTAAATATTCGTCTAATAGTTTTTGAAGCTGCTTTTTTTCACTAAATGAAAGTCGCCTAGGCGAGCAACTGAATGGTTTGGATTTCTCTAAACTGATTTTCATTTCACATCTGGTAAATGGGGTATCTGGTCTTTTCGCGTTAACATATGATTCTTCGAACATTTTAACAAATTCACATTTTGTTTCATAAGTTACATCACACCCACAGTTGTAGTCTAAAAACTGATTATCAACCACGTTAATGTTCAACATTTCATTTTCAAAATTGTCTGCGCAGAGTTCTATTTTTTTCATTATGCTGTATCTCACCAAAACATTGATTGTTTCCTAAATGCGATTGGAATTTTTCTATCTGCCTGTTTATTGACTTCTCACAAATGACTGGCTCATTGCTCTGAGGCTTATTAATATTTCTATTTTCCACTTCATTTACATTAGTAATTTCATTTAACAACACTTTTCCATCAATTGCCTCGCATTCTTCTAGCTTTTCCTTAATAGTTTCATTTTCTAAAAATTTTTTGTTAACAATTTCATTTTCTAAAGATTTGTTCATATAAGTTTCATTTTCTGTAACATTCGAATTTTCTAACAGTTTTTCATTAAGAATCTTATTTTCTATAACAGTTTCGTTTCCTAATAGTTTTTTTTAACAATCTTATTTTCTGTAACAGTTTCGCTGGGATCGCAATTAACTCCTACGGCAGTTGCTAGTTGTTGATTATTTTCCCCAGATACTCATAAAATTCCGTGCCAGGACAACATCGTGTCTCATTGATTCATTAGCGACGACAACCATCTCAAATTGAATTTTTATTTTTTCTTTGGAAATGAAACAGAAAGTTTTTCCAAATATTTTAAGTTGGCTCTTATTAAGCCCATGATACACTTGGTCAACAGTTTTTAATGATACTTCAAATGGAATTTTTGACTGTTTAATGAATGAGATCGCGCTCCCCGAATCAATGAGACACTCTGCGGAAACGGATAAATTAGTGAAAGGGACAAAGAAAATTTTTAACATTCTTACATAATTGTTGACGTTGCTGCTGTTGTTGCTTTTTCTTAGACGGCATTCTCCGACAAAATGGCCCATTTCTCCACAAGAGAAACAAGATCCAGGTGCCCTTACTGGCTTGCGGCAGTCTTTGGCAAAATGCCCCTTGGAGATGCAGTTCCTGCAGCGCATGTTGTTGACTTTCGTCTCCTCCGACGTTGACTTCTTTGGTGTGTAGCCTTCGGCTTGTTGTGGAAGGCGTACATTGGCAAATGCTAGCTGCATTTGCTCCGGATTGGCGAATCTTTGGATGCGGGCTTGATCGCGTAAGCTCGCCGATGGAATTCCCTCAATGAGATGTTCGAGCAGTTCCTCCATGTCCATGTCCATGTTGACGGATTGGGACATCATTCTTTTTTCTTCAAAATACACAGTAAAACGCTCATTTCCTTGCCATTTGCGTTGCTCAAACTTCCGACGCAGCTCTGATTTGGATGTTGTTTCTCCAAATGCTAAGATCAGTTGCTCACCCAGCCTTTCGAAAGAAGCTAGCATCCGAGTTGGGTTGGCGTGCAGCCAACGCTGTGCATCACCTTTTAGTTTGGTAACGAACAACATTCGTAGGCAGTCATCATTTAAATTATAAAGTTGGCCTATGTTTTTGAGATGATCCACCCAGTTGCGTGCGCAAATATTCCCTTCGAAATCGATTGCAGCATCTCTGGCATAAGATAGTGAAACTGTTGATCCAGCCCTGATAAATGGCGTCTCTCCCTGGTTGCCGTTAGCGTTACCACCTAATCCGTTTCCGACAGCGATCGTTGAGATGTTCGCATTGTCAACGTTGCCACCTGGTAAATTTTCAATTGGGCTTGCAGGGCTGCCTAAATTGTAACGGTTGCCAACGGTCTGCTCTTGTTGTATATGTGTGTCGGCGCATGTCTCTTCTTGTTGCTGTATGTGTGTGGCGACGCATGTCTCTTCTAGTTGTTGCTGTTGTATTGCGCCACGCGCTTCTGCCCGTTGCAACGCGTTTTGCTGCGTAATAAGCGCTGCCCTCAGTTGCGTGATGATTCTGAGAAGTTCATTTCGATCTAGAATATTCTCGGAAACGCCTTCCTGTTACGATTGTGTTGTTATTTCAGGATCGGTGCCGGGCTGATCTTCTTCCTCTGGAACTTGGCCTCGTTGTTCAGGCGATGTTTGCCCTAGACGAGCCATTAATTCGGCTTTAACACCTCGGCTTTAACACCATCTTTAAACCCAACGCCGAAGGCCACCTTCTTAATTGGGTGACTGTAAATTTGCTGAGATCAGCCTGGTCCATTTTGTAGGTTTGACCACTTCTGAATTTGTGGAAGGCAAATTAAATCACTCACAACGTTGCAGTACTTCCTCTTTATTTCACTCACTCAAACAGAATGACCCTCCTCATCTTAAAGTTAGTTTTACATTCCTTTAACATAGGCTTAACATAGATATCGTGTTATATAAGTATCGATATACATAGGCTTAACATAGTTATTGTGTTATATAAGTATCGATGTACAGTGTGACCCTCTACCAGCCTACTACAGATGTGAACCCGAACGCACTGAGAGCATCTCTCTCACGCTCTCCCCACTTCTCAAACTCATGTCAACCTCTGTAGCTACCAGCACAGTAACTTCGATATATACTGCAACTGCTCCTATAGTAACAACAACAACAACAACGGCAACATCATCACTATGCTCAATACCGAGAGCGGTTACATTTACACTGACTCTTGAAAGCAAAAGCGGACAAGAACCAAAACAAAACACAAAACTGTTTTAAACAGGGTTCGATCGCTATATCCAAATAAAGCCAAAGCTAAGCCCACAACACAAACAGACTGGTAATCAGCCGTAAAAAAATCACGCCAACGCTGACAATAACTCAAATAGGTTTGCACAATTGGATGACTGCGAAGTGCATCCAATCAAAGAACAGGAGCACAAGTAGATTAATCCAAAACCCATATTTATACGTGAGAAAACCTCAAGTGCACTGGTTAACAAACTCTCTACAATCATTGGAGAAAACAAGTTCCATGTTATACCTTTTACCAAGGGAAACATACTCGAAACGAAAGTGTAGACTCCGGATGAGTCTAGCCATCGATCAGTGACCAAGTACCTAGATGAAGCTGGAAAGAGTTACTATATACCTACCAGCTTAAAAGTGCCAAAGGATTGCAGGTTGTCATTAAAGGAACAGAATCTTCAGTGACCCCATCCAAAATTATCGAGGCACTAAAGGAGAAAAACTTCAACGCAAAAACGGCCACTCTTCAAAGTCGAACTGGAGCCATCGAGTCAAAAAAATCAGCAAAAATTAAGTAATCCTATTTATAAACTACAGTTTCTACTGCAACGGAGAATAACCGTCGAAGAGCCACACAAGCACCGGCAGCCTGTGCAGTGCACCAACTGTAGCGAAAAACACACAGCCAACTGGTGAGGATGCATTGTTTACAAGAATCTTAAGAGTCGCCTAAACAAACGAGGGACTTCAGCTTGTGATCGTACCACACCAACAATTCACAATATAATGGAACCGACTACAACTAACATCCCTTTGTCTATCAGCCACCGAACAGCGTCAAATATTTCCTTGGCAAGTGCACTAAAATCAGAGATCGAACCACCAACAGCAGACACCCCCATTCATCAAACAAATACTAACGAGAACATGCAACAGAAGCCAATTGGCGTTGAAGCGATTGTGCTTTCGATGCAGCAAAGCATGAAAGACTTCATGGCCTTCATGCAAGCAACTATGCAAGAGCTTATGAGGAACCGAAACAACCTTATTCAAATGCCCGTTTTTTCTAAAACAGGATAATGACTCCCTTAATAATAGCAACCTGGAACACTAATGGCGTTTCGCGGCACAAGCTAGAATTTGCTCAGTTCTTAGCCGACAAAAACATTGATGTTATGCTACTCTCAGAGACTCACCTTACTGAAAAGTACAATTACCAAATACCAGGAAATAAATTTTACTTTACAAATCACCCGGATGGCAAGGCACATCTAGGCACTGGCATTCTAATACGATCACGAATTAAACACCACTTTCTTAGTAATTGGCAAGAAGACTGCCTACAATCTACCTCTATAAGACTCCAATGCTATAACAGTACTCTCACTGGCTGCTGTCTATTGCCCACCCCGCTCCACAATATCTGAGGACAAATTCACAACACTTTTCGACTCGTTCTGTGAAAGATTTGTTGCAGCTGGCGATTGCAATGCCAAGCACATGTAGGTGCTCCTACATACTGGCCAGCAGATCATAAAAAACTTCCAGATTTGATTCACTTTGCCATCAGCAAAAGGATATCCCAATCAATGATTACAACTGAGGTACTTCCAGAACTTTCATTTGATCACTGTCCGGTGCTCTTTAATCTTTTGTACCAACTGCAACATATCGAGCGGTCTTATAGGCTTACAAGCAACTGGACCAACTGGGAGAGGTAAAAAAAATATGTTTCTTCCCATTTATAGCTTCTTGGAAACCGAGCATGACATCGATCAGTTTGCTGGTGACCTAGAATCAACACTAGTTGCAGCAGCAAAAGCATCAACTCCACAAGATACCCACGGATGCAGTACAAAGATCAACATGACAAGTCGAGATACTGAACTCCTTGTGCTTGAAAATCGACGACTTCGAAGGGAGTGGCAGGAGCACAGATCACCTGGCGCAAAGAGTAGACTAAAAGCAGCTTCTCTCAGACTTACTAAAGCGCTTAAGAAAGAAAAAGTGGACGCACAACTACGTTACATCGAGAATCTTACGCCCACCAGCACAAAGAACTCACTGTGGAAAGCCCACAGGAATCTACAAGCACCAATACGCTCCGTAACTCTACCGAAAACTGGTCTCGTAGTGACATGGACTGAGCAAGAGCATTTGCTGATCATCTCAAAAAATTATTCCAACCAAATCCAGCCACTAACTCATTTACTCTGCTACCCTTAACTGCACCTGTCTTAGCACCACACATCCCATAGAATTCCGGCCAAGCGAAATAACGATAGTCATTAAAGACCAACTGAAGACTGGAAAATCGCCAGGCTTCGACTTAATAATCACGAAAATGATCATCGAGCTCCCAATGTGTGCAGTTCTATAAATCTGCTTACTCTTCAATGCAATTACCAAAATTGGATACTTCCCTCAAAAGTGGAAGAAATCAGTCATAGTTTTGATCCCATAGCCTGGGAAAGACTAAACACAGCCATCATCATACAGGCCAATAAGCCTTCTTACTTGTCTCTCCAAGTTATTTGAAAAAATGCTGCTGCTGCGAATCAGTCCTGTAGTATCCCAAGCAGAATGCTTTCGAATATAAGAGCGAAAGAGAATTTAAATTCGAAGTACCCCTCTTTTTGCACTGCACAGGGTTAGCACAGCATAAAGCTTTTCTCTTTCCTCTCTTAAAGTCGCCCACGCGGTTTGGTTAATCGTATGATTTAACTGTAACTCCGACTTAAAGCTTTTTTTAGAAGTTATAAAAAGAGATTTTACCTTATCTATAACACATTTTGATCGGCTCTTTTGTTAAACAGACGCATTGTCTTTGCAGTCTGAAAAATTTAAATTGAAAATTCTTAATACCAAAAAATAAAAAAACAAGTACAGCTTACGCTGCAATCGGAATCTGGTTATATGACCAACAATTTTCCGGCTGCGACCAAAGCAATTGGATTAATTCCATTAAGCCAGTAGTGTTTTATTCCCCAATAGGTGATATTATTACAAGTGCTATATTTGTGCGATTTGCTAAAGTGAAGATTTTCTTTCAGCCGTGTGGCGGCGGTATTGTTTTTGGAAGTCTAAAAGAGCTGGCCACGCTTTCTTCAACTTGATCTAGAACCCGCTGGCTGTCGAACGACCTCGGCCGACCTTGGTTAAATCCAGACAAGGTCATAGGTCGATAAAGGTTTCCCACTGGTTCTGTTTCGTGGACCTAATCTTCCATACTATCTGATCAGTGTATAATATAAGTCTTGATATTGCTGCATATATGTACGATGCTGGTGCAACATTTTACATTTGATCTTTGTTAAGAAGTGTGTACAACTGTTTTCTCAGGCACAGTTTGGAAGTCACTTATGTTTCTCAAACTACCTAAGCAAAAGGCACACACGCACGCGCAACCAGAAAATTAGTTTTTACGAGAGTAGCTGATGAATTCCATAACTCGAGAGCAGCATTAAAAATTGAATTAAAAATGTTTCAACGAATTTAAATTATTCAAACCGTTCTTATATAAAAATTTGAGTCTTCGGAAACAAAAATGGATTCAAAGAAATGAAATCCTTATAAATCTAAATTAAATTTAAATTACAACCTAGCTTAAGTAACGTAATTTTCTACTCTACTTTATGGCCGATTAATTAGACTATTTTGGACGAGCATGTACACATGGTAGGCATATATATATATAATTTGTTCTGAGTATCTTTAATACAGGTTCTCACTTTAACCAACGACCGTTCAATGGGCCCATCGTTCGAGAAAGTTGCGGATTAAAATTTGAAAATGAGTAAGTCTACCCAGTAGTTTGAACATTTATTAGTATATAAATGCCTCGTGTTAATTCTGAGTTGAAGGCCTATTTTTAAAATGTATTTAAAAATTTTAAAACAAATGAATTTTTATAAAAATAGAAATTGAAGATGGATAACAAAATATTTGTTATGGGTCTATCTGGATCTTTGCTGAGACAATATGAAATAATTTAATATTCATTTTCTTTGAATATTAGGGGCAATGCTTAGACATCACCAGATACATTGCCATGGTAGGGTGAGTAGAGACGAGGGACAACAACACCTAGTTCCCTCTGATGAATAGTTCCAGTATTCGTTTGAGAAGGTGTGTCGGCCCGATTTCATTATTCTCGTAGATATTATCACCATGTTAGTTAAACCATGCACTTATACTTTATGATGTGGTAGGTACTAGGGAGTTTGGTCTGGAAAACCCCGACCAATCCGGCGAGCTTGGACCGAGCAAAGCAAGAGTGCACATCCTCCGGACCCAAAACTCAGTCACCTTAGCCTGAGCTTGAAAGTTAATAATAAATACGAACTAGGCTGTACACTACACATATAAATGGCGCCCAACGTATGAGGCCGAAATAGCTTAAAACGGAATAAACTAGTTAGTTTAAACTAAAGATTTAAACTATTTTCAGTTTCCCAGAAGAAATTTTAGCTTGCTTTGCTCTACTTCTCGGCTAGACTTTACATCCCTCAGCAAATTTTGTTTTGGCTAAATATTTATTTCATATAGTTTTAAAGAAAAGTTCTAAATCTATCCTTAGATTTTGCGTTGCTATTCTTTTAATGGGATTGGACGACCAGGATGAGACTAGACAATTCTGATGAATTTATATGAAATATAAATTAAAATTCACTTCGTATTCATTTGGATTACAAAACTCTGTTTTGTCCAATAGTTCGAAGGAATCTCGAACAGTTTTACATACTTATTAAATTGAAATAGCAAATGTTACTGGAAATTATTTATCATTATTTTGTGTTGTTGAAGAGAGGAGAAAGATAGACCTAGTTTTTTTATGAAATAAGAATTTAAATTCGTATATTCAGACATTTTTGTGGTAAATAATATACTATTTACTTCTGAATTGATTTTACCTAACTTTGGGAAATTGTATTATCAAAATATCGGTAAGACATAGCAATGATGACATTGCGGCGACTTTAGCTACTGCAGATCCTTTTTGTGGAATTTGCAATGAAGTAATGATGGCCACACACCTAAGAGCAAAAACATCATGTTTGCATGACTTTCATAAAGACTGCATCACTGAGCATCTTAAATCAAACACTTTATGTCCCACTTGTTCCAGTGATTGTACACAAATTGCATTACGATTTTCCAATAATACATTTATTGCCGAACTACAAGACTCAGAAAGACCTGGTAGCAGGAATGATTCAATTCGGAGTAGGAGCAATTCTCAGCCCACGAGAGGCCATAAAGCAGGTCGAGCCCGCGGTACCATTCCCAAATCTAAGATGAATACTAGATCAAATACTCGCGGTAGATTAGATTATGTTCTCGCAGAACCAACACAAATAAACTCCAACTTGTCTCTTAAAACTCCTGTAGATATTACAAACTTTGTTCAATCTACAATTAGTGCACATCAAGCAGCGATGGTAGAAAATCCAACCTCATTTTTGAATAAATCAATTGAGACGACCATACAAGAACAATTAGCCTTGTTAAAAATTATTCAAAGAACAGACTTAAGACCACCAGACATATTCAACGATAATAATCAAGCAGGAAGAAACACCGATAGATCTCAAAGGAACCAGTCAGTTTTACCTGGAGTATCACCAAGAAATAGCGTTCTAAATGGAAGTATAAATTCCCGAGGATCTCCAGAAAAAGTCCCAAATATTTTACAAAGTTGGCACATCAAGTTTGATGGTTCTAGAAGTTTATCGAGTTCGTGCTTTAACTAGGCAGAATCTGAACAATGACTACGAATTACTTTGTGACCACTAATACTTGTTATTTTCCGGAAAAGCCAACGATTGGTACTGGAAATTTCTCCGTTCGCACACCAATTTTACTTGGAACACCTTTTGCGAACAATTTAGGAAAAGATTTGAATTTATGGAAACTGATTATTATATATGGGAGCAAATAAGAAAACGCAGCCAAGGTGAAAATGAGCTATTCGATGATTACCAATATGTCATAGAAGATCTCGTTGCCAGACTTCAGAACTCCCCATCCGAAAGTGAGCTAGTTGAACTGTTGATCCGGAATGCTAAGCCAAATTTTCAACATGAATTACTTCATTTAAATATTCCGAATCGTTCACGGCTCAAGCAATTCGAAAACATGAACAATTTTATTCTAATTTAAAATTCTTTAAGCCAAGAGCTATACGTCCTCAGAATTCCGAGATTAATTGTTCTGAAGATAACGAGGACCAACTTATTTTTGAAGAAACAGCAGAAGAAGTTTTAGCTATTCAGCGTCGTTCAACTCCTTTAATACCAACCTGTTGGAATTGTGGCACCAAGGGTCACAAATTTTTCGATTGTGTAGGACCCCGTAGTATTTTCTGTTACGGCTGTGGAGCTAAGGACATTTATAAGCCTGTCTGTCCTAAATGTACCCAACAGCTAGATACATCCATAACAATTCAAAATATGACTTTGGAAAACTCATCATCCAAATTAATAAACAATCGTATAATTCGTGATGCTGAAACACAAACAACCCAGCTCAGTCCAAAAATCAAATTCATTATTCTTTTATTCCCTTACATAAAAGAATAGAAAAATATAACTCTCTTAGAGAAGAGATTTTTAAGAAAATAGAAACTAGTACCCAACTACCAATAGAACCCAAAAGGTCAACCAAACGGTTACGTAATTTCTGGAAACGAATCCAAAATGATCGAAAAAAAATTACTTGTGCTATATTTTTAGAGTCTGATAATATAATTTACACCAATGTGCATATTGACGACAAAGAGTATTTTGCATTATTGGATTCCGGCGCTACAATAAGTTGCGGTGGCAGTTCGGCAGCCCAAGAGCTTTTGTCCAATTATAAAACTCGCAAATGTTCGGGAGTCATAAAAACCGCAAACGGAACAGAAGCAAAGTAGTAGGAAAAATAGCAACACCAATTAAATATAATAATACAATTTTTGAATTGGAAATATTTATAATCCCAGAAATTAAACAAAATATTATACTAGGAATGGATTTCTGGAAGAAAGCTGGTTTGGCTAATAAAATTTCGGATTCCCCCTAATTTCCGAATAAAATGAGGATACTCCTAAATTACATATTTTAACACCTGAGCAAAAACAAAGCCTCAAAACTATAATGTTAACATTCCCATCTTTTGCTGCAGAAGGTTTAGGCAGAACCAAATTGACAACCCATACCATCGACGTAGGTACCCCAAGTCCCGTTAAACAGCGGCATTGGCCTGTTTCGCCAGCCATTGAAAAATAATGTTCGCTATGGTTGATAATATGCTGGCACTCGACGTCATAGAAAAGTCCACTAGCCCGTGGAGTAGTAATTGTGTCTTGGTGAAGAAAGGCGAAAAATACCGTCTCTGTCTCGATTCGAGAGAGATGTGAATAAAGTTACAAAACGTGACGCATATCCACTCCTCATATCGATGGCATTTTAAGTACAATAGATTACCACCTGCACGTTTCATCACCGCTCTAGATATGAAACATGCGTACTGACAGATACCCTTAGAGGAGAAATCACGACAATATACGGCTTTTACTATACCGAACAGACCGCTATATCAGTAATGATGCCATTCGGTTTATGTAACGCCGCTCAAACTGTTTGTCGCTTGATGGATAAGTCATTCCACCCCATCTAAGAACACGTGTGTTCGTATATCTTGACGATCTTCTCGTTCTATCTGATGATTAGGCCATGGATTTTAAAAAATTCATGGACTATTGTGTTTGTCGGAACGGAATTGTGCGTAACAGGCAGAAGGAGGCATCTCCGACCCCATAAACTATATATATTCTGAATCAGTATCAGTAGCCGAGTCGATTGAGCCATGTCTGTCTGTCCGTCTGTCCGTCTGACCGTCTGTCCGTCTGTCTGTCTGTCCGTCTGTCTGTCTGTATGAACACCTGGATCTCAGAAAGTATAAGAGCTAGAGTCATCAAATTTTGCGACAACATACGTATATATTGCAGTGTCTCAAAGTTTTTTTTAAAATTTGGACACGCCCCTTCCCGCCTCCGTAAATCAGTAATAACTATTTAAAAACTACAATATTAGCTCAACAACCAAAGTTGTATATCTTACATGACAAATACTTTGCCACGGGCGTTATGTGAAAATTTCATTTAAATCGGACTATTAATAAGTGAGATATGATACGAATTAAACTCACTTTGAACATACATTTATACTTAAGCAGACCTAATTTACGCAAGCATACCGAAGTTCAAATCTAGACACACATCATTTTAAACTTTTTATTTGCATTGTATGGTAACAAAATTGGTTGACAATGCAGCTTTGTCGATGGGCCAAGGAGTGAGGCAATGGCCGAGTGGTTAGAGAGGCGGACGGCCGTGAGAGAGTGCGTGTGTTCGACTCCCGGTTGAGGCGGGTGCGAATTTTCATTTATTAATTACTTATTATTTTATTTTATTTATTTTATTCTAATAATATTCGGGCGGCGATTCCATACCGCGTCAGACACACAGCATTTTAAACTTTTTATTTGCATTGTATGGTAACAAAATTGGTTGACAATGCAGCTTTGCCGATGGGTTAAGTAGTGAGGCAATGGCCGAGTGGTTAGAGTGGCAGACGGCTGTGAGAGAGTACGTGTGTTCAACTCCCGGTTGAGGCGGGTGCGAATTTTCATTTATTAATTATTTATTATATTATTTTATTTTTTTTATTTATTTTATTCTAATAATATTCGGGCGGCGATTCCATACCGTTAAAATTTTTATTACGGTATAATATGATAATCCATGGCCTTATACAGTCAGCAGCTGACTGTAGCGTTAGTATTTTTAGGCCATGGATTTTAAAAAAATTCATGGTCTATTGTGTTTGTCGGAACGGAATTGTGCGTAACAGGCAGAAGGAGGCATCTCCGACCCCATAAACTATATATATTCTGAATCAGTATCAGTAGCCGAGTCGATTGAGCCATGTCTGTCTGTCCGTCTGTCCGTCTGACCGTCTGTCCGTCTGACCGTCTGTCCGTCTGTCCGTCTGTCTGTCTGTATGAACACCTGGATCTCAGAAAGTATAAGAGCTAGAGTCATCAAATTTTGCGACAACATACGTATATATTGCAGTGTCTCAAAGTTTTTTTTAAAATTTGGATACACCCCTTCCCGCCTCCGTAAATCAGTAATAACTATTTAAAAACTACAATATTAGCTCAACAACCAAAGTTGTATATCTTACATGACAAATACTTTTCCACGAGCGTTATGTGAAAATTTCATTTAAATCGGACTATTAATAAGTGAGATATGATACGAATTAAACTCACTTTGAACATACATTTATACTTAAGCAGACCTAATTTACGCAAGCATACCGAAGTTCAAATCTAGACACACATCATTTTAAACTTTTTATTTGCATTGTATGGTAACAAAATTGGTTGACAATGCAGCTTTGTCGATGGGCCAAGGAGTGAGGCAATGGCCGAGTGGTTAGAGAGGCGGACGGCCATGAGAGAGTGCGTGTGTTCGACTCCCGGTTGAGGCGGGTGCAAGTTTTCATTTGTTAATTACTTTTTATTTTATTTTATTTATTTTATTCTAATAATATTCGGGCGGCGATTCCATACCGCGTCAGACACGCAGCATTTTAAACTTTTTATTTGCATTGTATGGTAACAAAATTGGTTGACAATGCAGCTTTGTCGATGGGCCAAGGAGTGTGGCAATGGCCGAGTGGTTAGAGAGGCAGACGGCCGTGAGAGAGTGCGTGTGTTCGACTCCCGGTTGAGGCGGGTGCGAATTTTCATTTATTAATTATTTATTATATTATTTTATTTTTTTATTTATTTTATTCTAATAATATTCGGGCGGCGATTCCATACCGTTAAAATTTTTATTACGGTATAATATGATAATCCATGGCCTTATACAGTCAGCAGCTGACTGTAGCGTTAGTATTTTTTTTTTAAAAAAAGTTTATAGCACCTAAGATTTGTGAATATTTAGAACAATCAATTTTCTATACTTTCGGGGTGCCCGAAACAGTCTTAACAGACCAATGGCTCACAGTTTAAATCCACCCATTTCCGGATATTCCTTGATAGTTTTGGTGTTTTGCATAAATGCGCTGCAATTTATTCACCGCAGGCTAATGCCAGTGAGCGATTAAATCGATCGGTTTTGCTAAAATACGAGCTTACATTGGAACTGAACACTCGAATTGGGACTTGAATTTGAATGCCATTAGTGGCGCACTAAGAGCTACTCTTCATAGAAGTACCGGGTATTCACCTTATTTTCTGACCTTCAGCCAGAATATGATTCTAAACGGTCAAGATTATGAATTGTTACGCCGCTTAGATTTGTTGGAAGATGATACTCGATTAGAGAGAACTGACAATCAGAAAGTGGCGCGACAAATAGCCAAAGAAACCATAAATCGAGTACATCAGGAGAATGCAAATAGATATAATCTACGTTGTCGACAAACTCAATTAAACGAAGGAGATAAAGTGTATGTTAGAAATTTCACACAGAGTAATGCTATTAAAAAGTTTAGTTCGAAACTCGCACCTGTATTTATTTCAGCGTCGGTAAAGAAAAAACTAAGCCCTTATTATTACGAGTTAGTAGACGAGAAAGAGAAACCTCTAGGAGTATTCCACCTAAAAGACATACAAGTAAGCAACAAAAAGAAATAATGGTCTTCAGATAATGCATCTTCGAACAGGTCTTGTTCCATTATCTGCGCTGTAGTATCCCAAGCAGAATGCTTTCGAATATAAGTGCGAAAGAGAATTAAAATTCGAAGTACCCCTCTTTTTTTACTGCACTGGGTTAGCACAGCATAAAGCTCTTCTCTTTCCACTCTTAAAGTCGCCCACGCGGTTTGATTAATCGTATGATTTAACCGTAACTCCGACTTAAAGCTTTTTTAGAAGTAATAAAAAGAGCTTTTACCTTATCTATAACACATTCTCTGATCGGCTCTGTAATGTACATCCCTAATTAAACATATGTGATATCATGTACACATCATATGTTTTATCGAAATCGATATCTTTGATCAGGGTTGCCACCCGGAGCAGGAGGACTAACTTTACTAATGTTGCAAATCGAGTAAAATACTAGTACTCATCCCGTAGTTATCACTTACGTAGCTTCCGCTGCACAAGCTTCCTCTTTTGCCTTTGAAACGTCGTGGGTACAAGACGTGTAACGTAAAATCCGAAAAGTCATTAATTTTAAACTCAGTGGAAAAGAATAAGCATCCGACCATTTATCACTAATATTTGTATTAAATAACATCAAGTAAGTTTGCCTGAATACGCACATCAGCGTATTTCAGTATATTACTTACTCATAAATTTAACGTGTTACAGAAAAGAGATCGCGTTGGCCAGCGGAGCACCACCCTGCCAACCGATCCTCTTATTTGGCGCCTGGCGCAGTTTGTACTGAGAATTGTTGCAGCAAAACAGACTGACTGGATACAGAAGCGAAGACAAGCGTAATAGGATAATTTTCAACGGTGCAACAAAATTGGCATTTCAACCCATCACACATATACATATACATTATCAGCGCGACCTGCCACAATACAGTTACTTCAGCACACACATAAATATGTGCATCTGGCAATGTACAGTTGCATATATACAGGCCAACCAGCACTACATAAATACAAGCAAATATTTTTTTTTTGTATTTATAAAAATACATACCTAACTCTCAGTGTAAAGTGCAGTGCTAGACCTACGCCCACTTTTTATTCACACACACAAATTCACACACTTGCTATAATAAATTCTTAAATTTTGCCTAATCTCAAAATAAAGAGAGTACTAAAATATAAAAATTAAGACAGTGCTAAATTTTCAATAAAAAAAAAAACATGTATAAAATCTAAAAACTATATTGCACTAAACGATTTGCAGAAAATATTGCACAACAATTGAAACTAAATCAAAATATTTTTTTCAAATAAACAACTTACAAATGTATATATAATCTTGCTCGAGCGTATATTTCTTGCTTAAAGCAAATGACATTTTTAAAATGCAAAATACTTAAAAAAAAATTCCTACAAAAAAAAATATATATATTTATGCGAAAGATAATGATAATTTGTAATAATTATAAAATTATTTAGTTAAATTAGACGTGTGTTAAATCTTTCTAAAAATTTATTTTCTTATTCTATGGTTTAGTTCAATGAATACACCTTCTAACTTGAAATTTAGAAAAAGGTGTTTAAATAAGCTTTAATTCTGAATTTGCCTAATTTTGTGCAGACCACATATATTTTCAAATGAGTGTTTATGTAACTCTAACAAAATTTAAATAGCATTAAGGCAACATGGAACTCCACATCATTTGGGCCCAAAGGATGGATTGGGGTAACTGATAATTCTTTTGGACCTATACATACACTTACATTTTTAAAATATATTCATGCACATATATATATATATATAAATATATATACATTTTATGAAAAGCGGAATGATTATTTAGCCTATGCACTGTTAACTATTCCCTCAAAACAGTTATTGTTGATTTGAATTAAATATCTTAAAATTTGTATCTACAAAAAAAAAAAAAAAATAAGATGCGGACTTTGCTATAATGAACATTAAATTAAAATCTTTTTTTTTTTTTTTACATATATATATATATAGTTAAACATCTTTTGCAAAGCAATATTTAGCCTATGCACTGTTAACTATTCCCTCAAAAAAGTTATTGTTGATTTGAATTAAATATCTTAAAATTTGTATCTACAAAAAAAAAAAAAAAAATAAAATGCGGACTTTGCTATAATGAACATAAAATAAAAATTTTTTTGTTTTACATATATATATATATATATATATATATATATATATATATAATTAAACATCTTTTGCAAAGCAATGAATTAAACTATATAAACCTATACACAGAAAAAAAATTTGTAATTCTTGATTAAATTTAAATACAAAAAAAATGTTAAGTAAAAGTAAAATAAAAAAATACTAACGCTACAGTCAGGTGCTGACTGTATAAGGCCATGGATTATCATATTATACCGTAATAAAAATGTTAACTGTATGGAATCGCCGCCCGAATATTATTAGAATAAAATAAATAAAAAAAATACTAACGCTACAGTCAGGTGCTGACTGTATAAGGCCATGGATTATCATATTATACCGTAATAAAATTTTTAACGGTATGGAATCGCCGCCCGAATATTATTAGAATAAAATAAATAAAAAAAATAAAATAATATAATAAATAATTAATAAATGAAAATTCGCACCCGCCTCAACCGGGAGTCGGCAAGTTGCATTGTCAACATTTTGTTACCATTGAACACACGCACTCTCTCACAGCCGTCCGCCACTCTAACCACTCGGCCATTGCCACACTCCTTGGCCCATCGGCAAAGCTGCATTATCAACCAATTTTGTTACCATACAATGCAAATAAAAAGTTTAAAATGCTGTGTGTCTGACGCGGTATGGAATCGCCGCCCGAATATTATTAGAATAAAATAAATAAAAAAAATAAAATAATAAGTAATTAATAAATGAAAATTCGCACCCGCCTCAACCGGGAGTTGAACACATGCACTCTCTCACAGCCGTCCGCCACTCTAACCACTCGGCCATTGCCCCACTCACTGGACTATCGGCAAAGTTGCATTGTCAACCAATTTTGTTACCATACAATGCAAATAAAAAGTTTAAAATGATGTGTGTCTAGATTTGAACTTCGGTATGCTTGCGTAAATTAGGTCTGCTTAAGTATAAATGTATGTTCAAAGTGAGCTTAATTCGTATCATATCTCACTTATTAATAGTCCGATTTAAATGAAATTTTCACATAACGCCCGTGGCAAAGTATTTGTCATGTAAGATATACAACTTTGGTTGTTGAGCTAATATTGTAGTTTTTAAATAGTTATTACTGATTTACGGAGGCGGGAAGGGGCGTGTCCAAATTTTAAAAAAACTTTGAGACACTGCAATATATACGTATGTTGTCGCAAAATTTGATGACTCTAGCTCTTATACTTTCTGAGATCCAGGTGTTCATACAGACAGACAGACGGACAGACGGACAGACGGTCAGACGGACAGACGGACAGACAGACATGGCTCAATCGACTCGGCTACTGATACTGATTCAGAATATATATAGTTTATGGGGTCGGAGATGCCTCCTTCTGCCTGTTACGCACAATTCCGTTCCGACAAACACAATAGTCCATGAATTTTTTTAAAATCCATGGCCTAAAAAAAATAAAATAATATAATAAATAATTAATAAATGAAAATTCGCACCCGCCTCAACCGGGAGTTGAACACACGCACTCTCTCACAGCCGTCCTGCCACTCTAACCACTCGGCCATTGCCTCACTTCTTGACCCATCGGCAAAGCTGCATTGTCAACCAATTTTGTTACCATACAATGCAAATAAAAAGTTTAAAATGCTGTGTGTCTGACGCGGTATGGAATCGCCGCCCGAATATTATTAGAATAAAATAAATAAAATAAAATAATAAGTAATTAATAAATGAAAATTCGCACCCGCCTCAACCGGGAGTCGAACACACGCACTCTCTCACGGCCGTCCGCCTCTCTAACCACTCGGCCATTGCCGCACTCCTTGGTCCATCGACAAAGCTGCATTGTCAACCAATTTTGTTACCATACAATGCAAATAAAAAGTTTAAAATCATGTGTGTCTAGATTTGAACTTCGGTATGCTTGCGTAAATTAGGTCTGCTTAAGTATAAATGTATGTTCAAAGTGAGTTTAATTCGTATCATATCTCACTTATTAATAGTCCGATTTAAATGAAATTTTCACATAACGCCCGTGGCAAAGTATTTGTCATGTAAGATATACAACTTTGGTTGTTGAGCTAATATTGTAGTTTTTAAATAGTTATTACTGATTTACGGAGGCGGGAAGGGGCGTGTCCAAATTTTAAAAAAACTTTGAGACACTGCAATATATACGTATGTTGTCGCAAAATTTGATGACTCTAGCTCTTATACTTTCTGAGATCCAGGTGTTCATACAGACAGACAGACGGACAGACGGACAGACGGTCAGACGGACAGACGGACAGACAGACATGGCTCAATCGACTCGGCTACTGATACTGATTCAGAATATATATAGTTTATGGGGTCGGAGATGCCTCCTTCTGCATGTTACGCACAATTCCGTTCCGACAAACACAATAGTCCATGAATTTTTTTAAAATCCATGGCCTAAAAATAAAATAAAATAATAAATAATTAATAAATGAAAATTCGCACCCGCCTCAACCGGGAGTTGAACACACGCACTCTCTCACAGCCGTCTGCCACTCTAACCACTCGGCCATTGCCTCACTACTTGACCCATCGGCAAAGCTGCATTGTCAACCAATTTTGTTACCATACAATGCAAATAAAAAGTTTAAAATGCTGTGTGTCTGACGCGGTATGGAATCGCCGCCCGAATATTATTAGAATAAAATAAATAAAATAAAATAATAAGTAATTAATAAATGAAAATTCGCACCCGCCTCAACCGGGAGTCGAACACACGCACTCTCTCACGGCCGTCCGCCTCTCTAACCACTCGGCCATTGCCTCACTCCTTGGCCCATCGACAAAGCTGCATTGTCAACCAATTTTGTTACAAAAAAACATACAATGCAAATAAAAGTTTAAAATGATGTGTGTCTAGATTTGAACTTCGGTATGCTTGCGTAAATTAGGTCTGCTCAAGTATAAATGTATGTTCAATAGTCCGTTTAATTCTTATCATATTTCCTTTATTATTATTCTATTTAAATGAAATTTTCACATAACGCCCGTGGCAAAGTATTTGTCATGTAAGATATACAACTTTGGTTGTTGAGCTAATATTGTAGTTTTTAAATAGTTATTACTGATTTATGGAGGCGGGAAGGGGCGTGTCCAAATTTTAAAAAAAACTTTGAGACACTGCAATATATACGTATGTTGTCGCAAAATTTGATGACTCTAGCTCTTATACTTTCTGAGATCCAGGTGTTCATACAGACAGACAGACGGACAGACGGACAGACGGACAGACGGTCAGACGGACAGACGGACAGACGGACAGACAGACATGGCTCAATCGACTCGGCTACTGATACTGATTCAGAATATATATAGTTTATGGGGTCGGATCTGCATGCCTCCTTCTTTACGCCCGTTCCGACAAACACAATAGTCCATGAATTTTTTTAAAATCCATGGCCTAAAAATAAAATAAAATAATAAATAATTAATAAATGAAAATTCGCACCCGCCTCAACCGGGAGTTGAACACACGCACTCTCTACAGCCGTCTGCCACTCTAACCACTCGGCCATTGCCTCACTACTTGACCCATCGGCAAAGCTGCATTGCTAACCAATTTTGTTACCATACAATGCAAATAAAAAGTTTAAAATGCTGTGTGTCTGACGCGGTATGGAATCGCCGCCCGAATATTATTAGAATAAAATAAATAAAATAAAATAATAAGTAATTAATAAATGAAAATTCGCACCCGCCTCAACCGGGAGTCGAACACACGCACTCTCTCACGGCCGTCCGCCTCTCTAACCACTCGGCCATTGCCTCACTCCTTGGTCCATCGACAAAGCTGCATTGTCAACCAATTTTGTTACCATACAATGCAAATAAAAAGTTTAAAATGATGTGTGTCTAGATTTGAACTTCGGTATGCTTGCGTAAATTAGGTCTGCTTAAGTATAAATGTATGTTCAAAGTGAGTTTAATTCGTATCATATCTCACTTATTAATAGTCCGATTTAAATGAAATTTTCACATAACGCCCGTGGCAAAGTATTTGTCATGTAAGATATACAACTTTGGTTGTTGAGCTAATATTTTTGTAGTTTTTAAATAGTTATTACTGATTTACGGAGGCGGGAAGGGGCGTGTCCAAATTTTAAAAAAACTTTGAGACACTGCAATATATACGTATGTTGTCGCAAAATTTGATGACTCTAGCTCTTATACTTTCTGAGATCCAGGTGTTCATACAGACAGACAGACGGACAGACGGTCAGACGGACAGACGGACAGACAGGCATGGCTCAATCGACTCGGCTACTGATACTGATTCAGAATATATATAGTTTATGGGGTCGGAGGGAGATGCCTCCTCTTCTGCCTGTTACGCACAATTCCGTTCCGACAAACACAATAGTCCATGAATTTTTTTAAAATCCATGGCCTAAAAAAAAAAACTTAGAAAATAACTTCATAATATTACGTTATTTTTAGTCCATGGATTTTAAAAAATTCATTAGTCCATGGATTTTAAAAAAATTCATGGACTATTGTGTTTGTCGGAACGGAATTGTGCGTAACAGGCAGAAGGAGGCATCTCCGACCCCATAAACTATATATATTCTGAATCAGTATCAGTAGCCGAGTCGATTGAGCCATGTCTGTCTGTCCGTCTGTCCGTCTGTCCGTCTGACCGTCTGTCCGTCTGTCCGTCTGTCTGTCTGTATGAACACCTGGATCTCAGAAAGTATAAGAGCTAGAGTCATCAAATTTTGCGACAACATACGTATATATTGCAGTGTCTCAAAGATTTTTTAAAATTTGGACACGCCCCTTCCCGCCACCGTAAATCAGTAATAACTATTTAAAAACTACAATATTAGCTCAACAACCAAAGTTGTATATCTTACATGACAAATACTTTGCCACGGGCGTTATGTGAAAATTTCATTTAAATCGGACTATTAATAAGTGAGATATGATACGAATTAAACTCACTTTGAACATACATTTATACTTAAGCAGACCTAATTTACGCAAGCATACGGAAGTTCAAATCTAGACACACATCATTTTAAACTTTTTATTTGCATTGTATGGTAACAAAATTGGTTGACAATGCAGCTTTGTCGATGGGCCAAGGAGTGAGGCAATGGCCGAGTGGTTAGAGAGGCGGACGGCCGTGAGAGAGTGCGTGTGTTCGACTCCCGGTTGAGGCGGGTGCGAATTTTCATTTATTAATTATTTATTATATTATTTTATTTTTAGGCCATGGATTTTAAAAAAAATTCATGGACTATTGTGTTTGTCGAAACGGAATTGTGCGTAACAGGCAGAAGGAGGCATCTCCGACCCCATAAACTATATATATTCTGAAACAGTATCAGTAGCCGAGTCGATTGAGCCATGTCTGTCTGTCCGTCTGTCCGTCTGTCTGTCTGTATGAACACCTGGATCTCAGAAAGTATAAGAGCTAGAGTCATCAAATTTTGCGACAACATTCGTATATATTGCAGTGTCTCAAAGTTTTTTTAAAATTTGGACACGCCCCTTCCCGCCTCCGTAAATCAGTAATAACTATTTAAAAACTACAATATTAGCTCAACAACCAAAGTTGTATATCTTACATGACAAATACTTTGCCACGGGCGTTATGTGAAAATTTCATTTAAATCGGACTATTAATAAGTGAGATATGATACGAATTAAACTCACTTTGAACATACATTTATACTTAAGCAGACCTAATTTACGCAAGCATACCGAAGTTCAAATCTAGCGTCAGACACACAGCATTTTAAACTTTTTATTTGCATTGTATGGTAACAAAATTGGTTGACAATGCAGCTTTGCCGATAAGCCAAGGAGTGAGGCAATGGCCGAGTGGTTAGAGAGGCGGACGGCTGTGAGAGAATGCGCGGGTTCAACTCCCGGTTGAGGCGGGTGCGAATTTTTATTTATTAATTATTTATTATTTTATTTTATTTTTTTTATTTATTTTATTCTAATAATATTCGGACGGCGATTCCATACCGCGTCAGACACACAGCATTTTAAACTTTTTATTTGCATTGTATGGTAACAAAATTGGTTGACAATGCAGCTTTGCCGATAAGCCAAGGAGTGAGGCAATGGCAGAGTGGTTAGAGAGGCGGACGGCTGTGAGAGAATGCGCGGGTTCAACTCCCGGTTGAGGCGGGTGCGAATTGTTATTTATTAATTATTTATTATTTTATTTTATTTTTTCTATTTATTTTATTCTAATAATATTCGGGCGGCGATTCCATACCGTTAAAATTTTTATTACGGTATAATATGATAATCCATGGCCTTATACAGTCAGCACCTGACTGTAGCGTTAGTATTTTTTTTATTTATTTTATTCTAATAATATTCGGGCGGCTATTCCATACCGTTAAAATTTTTATTACGGTATAATATGATAATCCATGGCCTTATACAGTCAGCACCTGACTGTAGCGTTAGTATTTTTTAAAAAGAAGGAGATGTGATATGTACTTATAGTAAAACATAACAACAATCACATTGTAGCACTTTATTGCAATATATATATAAACAGTCTGCCCAAGTGTATGTGTAATACGAGCATCCACTTGAAGGCTAATATACATAAGTGCATAGTCAGCATTCCCACGCTGGCTATGCGCTGACCGCTTACTTTGTATGTAAATAGCACTCTTCCTCTCCCAACTATATGTATACATAAGATATGCATATAAGCGCGGAGGCGCTGCAAGTTACGCTGGCAGCACTGCTCCTCGATTTAGGCTTTAATGTGTATCGTACACAGAAATAAGTTTTAGTAATTATTCACGAATTTACATAGACTGAATTTATTAATTATAACAAATTGGCGGGTGAGGCAAAAAGCTAAGAAGCAGCGATGGATGCCGTGGTCATCGAGAATAGTGATTATAGATTCGCCTCTCGCGATCTCGATACTCGTGTAAGCTATCGAGTTCGATCACACTATTGTAAGCTGCTGAGAGTTGAGGGGGTACCTCCTAGAGTACCAGTTGGGAAAGGTATCTCGCTGGGAGTATGACTCGTCGTCCAGATTTCGATACCTGCGTGGCAGGTTGAGCGATTAGTGTTTTTCTTTGTTTCCTGTATTCGAGGAGGTCAATGAAGATGTATGCTGGGTTAAGACGGTCGATAGAAACATTATTGTCCTTTGTGCGACCTTTGAGAGTAAAGTATTTGTCGTGTTTCACTATTACTTCAAACGGACTCTCGTAATTAGGTTCTAACGGAGTTTTAACTCGATCCACTCTGACGAAGACGTGTTTGCATTGATTTAGATCGGGGTGAATAAACTCTTGAGGTGTGTGATGGTGCACTGCCTTAGTAGTTGGCAGCTGCGATATAGTTTTCCGAAGAGCCTCGGTGAACTCAGACTCGGTGCGGTTTTCAGTGCTTGATGAAAAAAATCCGGCAGGAACTCGCAGTGTTGTGCCGTACACCATTTCGGCTGGACTTAACCCGATGTCGTCTTTGATCGTGGTGCGGAGTCCTAGTAGGATGAGGTGCAATGCAGTGCTTCAGTTGATTGGATCAGAACATTTTATGGCAGCTTTTAATGTTCTGTGCCATCGTTCAACCATGCCATTAGCTTGTGGGTGGTATGCCGTCGTGCGTAGATGTTTAAAACCACAGATTTTAGAAAGCTCTTGGAACAGTGTGGACTCGAACTGCCGTCCTAAGTCCGTTGTGATGTAGAGCGGGATTCCATAGAGCGCGAACCAGCCAGAAATCAGTGCACTGGCAACTGACATTGCTGTGATGTCAATTAAGGGAATCGCAGCAGGCCATCGTGAGAAGCGATCGATGCACGTAAGACAGTATCGATATCCGTTCGAAGAGGGCAGTGGACCAACGATATCTATATTGATGTCCTCGAACCGAGCGTCGCAGGCGGCATACTCTCCAAGTGGCGATTTGGTGTGGCGCTGGACTTTGGCTTTTTGACACGGGATACAAGAACGTACGATTTTGGCGACATCCTTTGCCATGCGAGGCCAAACGTAGTGCTTGCTAACCAATTTGTTCGTTGCCTTAACTCCTGGATGGCATAGGGAATGTAGGCCTTGGACTACCCTTGGGCGTAGGCACCTGGGCACAAACGGGCGTACCTGTATATTGTTAACGTGGCAGTACAATTGTTTGTTTGAGCCTGGAATAAACAATTTCGTTAGTGATATGGTATTTTCTGGATCAGACTTAAGCAGAGATTGTAGTTCGTCATCGCTTTCCTGTTCTAGTGCCATCTCGTCAAAATCTATGTGTTTGATGGCGTCGATGCGTGAGAGAAGGTCAGCGACGTTGTTTTCCTCTCCCGAGATGTGCTGAATGTTGGTGCTGAATTGGCTAATAAAATCGAGTTGCCGGGCGCGTCGTGGTGATGCTTTCTCACTATTTTGAATGAAAGCGAACATCAGCGGTTTATGGTCGGTGAAGATTACGAAATTTCTGCCCTACAGTGCGTACTTGAAATGCAGAATGGCCTGATAAATAGCGGTGAGCTCTCTATCGTAGGTGCTGTACTTCTTTTGCGCCGATGAAAATTTCTTGGAGAAGAAACCCAGTGGCTGTGTTTGTCCGTTGACGATCTGATGTAACACGGCACCCATTCGTCCGATGCATCGGTGGTCAACGTTACTTGAGCATTTGGTGCCATGTAGTTCAGCAACGTAGCATTTGCGAGCTCGTTTTTACAGGCGTCGAACGCGTGATCGGCTTCCGTAGACCAGAGTATCGCAGTTTTGTCGTTTTTTTTATTACCTTCAATCAGTGTCTGCAGTATGTGTTGATTATCAGCCGCACGTGGGATAAACGGCCGATAGAAGTTAGCGATAAGCGGTTTTTAGGCCATGGATTTAAAAAAATTCATGGACTATTGTGTTTGTCGGAACGGAATTGTGCGTAACAGGCAGAAGGAGGCATCTCCGACCCCATAAACTATATATATTCTGAATCAGTATCAGTAGCCGAGTCGATTGAGCCATGTCTGTCTGTCCGTCTGTCCGTCTGTCTGTCTGTATGAACACCTGGATCTCAGAAAGTATAAGAGCTAGAGTCATCAAATTTTGCGACAACATACGTATATATTGCAGTGTCTCAAAGTTTTTTTTTTAAAATTTGGACACGCCCCTTCCCGCCTCCGTAAATCAGTAATAACTATTTAAAAACTACAATATTAGCTCAACAACCAAAGTTGTATATCTTACATGACAAATACTTTGCCATGGGCGTTATGTGAAAATTTCATTTAAATCGGACTATTAATAAGTGAGATATGATACGAATTAAACTCACTTTGAACATACATTTATACTTAAGCAGACCTAATTTACGCAAGCATACCGAAGTTCAAATCTAGCGTCAGACACACAGCATTTTAAACTTTTTATTTGCATTGTATGGTAACAAAATTGGTTGACAATGCAGCTTTGCCGATAAGCCAAGGAGTGAGGCAATGGCCGAGTGGTTAGAGAGGCGGACGGCTGTGAGAGAATGCGCGGGTTCAACTCCCGGTTGAGGCGGGTGCGAATTTTTATTTATTAATTATTTATTATTTTATTTTATTTTTTTTATTTATTTTATTCTAATAATATTCGGACGGCGATTCCATACCGCGTCAGACACACAGCATTTTAAACTTTTTATTTGCATTGTATGGTAACAAAATTGGTTGACAATGCAGCTTTGCCGATAAGCCAAGGAGTGAGGCAATGGCCGAGTGGTTAGAGAGGCGGACGGCTGTGAGAGAATGCGCGGGTTCAACTCCCGGTTGAGGCGGGTGCGAATTGTTATTTATTAATTATTTATTATTTTATTTTATTTTTTCTATTTATTTTATTCTAATAATATTCGGGCGGCGATTCCATACCGTTAAAATTTTTATTACGGTATAATATGATAATCCATGGCTTATACAGTCAGCACCTGACTGTAGCGTTAGTATTTTTTTTATTTATTTTATTCTAATAATATTCGGGCGGCTATTCCATACCGTTAAAAGTTTTATTACGGTATAATATGATAATCCATGGCCTTATACAGTCAGCACCTGACTGTAGCGTTAGTATTTTTTAAAAAGAAGGAGATGTGATATGTACTTATAGTAAAACATAACAACAATCACATTGTAGCACTTTATTGCAATATATATATAAACAGTCTGCCCAAGTGTATGTGTAATACGAGCATCCACTTGAAGGCTAATATACATAAGTGCATAGTCAGCATTCCCACGCTGGCTATGCGCTGACCGCTTACTTTGTATGTAAATAGCACTCTTCCTCTCCCAACTATATGTATACATAAGATATGCATATAAGCGCGGAGGCGCTGCAAGTTACGCTGGCAGCACTGCTCCTCGATTTAGGCTTTAATGTGTATCGTACACAGAAATAAGTTTTAGTAATTATTCACGAATTTACATAGACTGAATTTATTAATTATAACAAATTGGCGGGTGAGGCAAAAAGCTAAGAAGCAGCGATGGATGCCGTGGTCATCGAGAATAGTGATTATAGATTCGCCTCTCGCGATCTCGATACTCGTGTAAGCTATCGAGTTCGATCACACTATTGTAAGCTGCTGAGAGTTGAGGGGGTACCTCCTAGAGTACCAGTTGGGAAAGGTATCTCGCTGGGAGTATGACTCGTCGTCCAGATTTCGATACCTGCGTGGCAGGTTGAGCGATTAGTGTTTTTCTTTGTTCCTGTATTCGAGGAGGTCAATGAAGATGTATGCTGGGTTAAGACGGTCGATAGAAACATTATTGTCCTTTGTGCGACCTTTGAGAGTAAAGTATTTGTCGTGTTTCACTATTACTTCAAACGGACTCTCGTAATTAGGTTCTAACGGAGTTTTAACTCGATCCACTCTGACGAAGACGTGTTTGCATTGATTTAGATCGGGGTGAATAAACTCTTGAGGTGTGTGATGGTGCACTGCCTTAGTAGTTGGCAGCTGCGATATAGTTTTCCGAAGAGCCTCGGTGAACTCAGACTCGGTGCGGTTTTCAGTGCTTGATGAAAAAAATCCGGCAGGAACTCGCAGTGTTGTGCCGTACACCATTTCGGCTGGACTTAACCCGATGTCGTCTTTGATCGTGGTGCGGAGTCCTAGTAGGATGAGGTGCAATGCAGTGCTTCAGTTGATTGGATCAGAACATTTTATGGCAGCTTTTAATGTTCTGTGCCATCGTTCAACCATGCCATTAGCTTGTGGGTGGTATGCCGTCGTGCGTAGATGTTTAAAACCACAGATTTTAGAAAGCTCTTGGAACAGTGTGGACTCGAACTGCCGTCCTAAGTCCGTTGTGATGTAGAGCGGGATTCCATAGAGCGCGAACCAGCCAGAAATCAGTGCACTGGCAACTGACATTGCTGTGATGTCAATTAAGGGAATCGCAGCAGGCCATCGTGAGAAGCGATCGATGCACGTAAGACAGTATCGATATCCGTTCGAAGAGGGCAGTGGACCAACGATATCTATATTGATGTCCTCGAACCGAGCGTCGCAGGCGGCATACTCTCCAAGTGGCGATTTGGTGTGGCCCTGGACTTTGGCTTTTTGACACGGGATACAAGAACGTACGATTTTGGCGACATCCTTTGCCATGCGAGGCCAAACGTAGTGCTTGCTAACCAATTTGTTCGTTGCCTTAACTCCTGGATGGCATAGGGAATGTAGGCCTTGGACTACCCTTGGGCGTAGGCACCTGGGCACAAACGGGCGTACCTGTATATTGTTAACGTGGCAGTACAATTGTTTGTTTGAGCCTGGAATAAACAATTTCGTTAGTGATATGGTATTTTCTGGATCAGACTTAAGCAGAGATTGTAGTTCGTCATCGCTTTCCTGTTCTAGTGCCATCTCGTCAAAATCTATGTGTTTGATGGCGTCGATGCGTGAGAGAAGGTCAGCGACGTTGTTTTCCTCTCCCGAGATGTGCTGAATGTTGGTGCTGAATTGGCTAATAAAATCGAGTTGCCGGGCGCGTCGTGGTGATGCTTTCTCACTATTTTGAATGAAAGCGAACATCAGCGGTTTATGGTCGGTGAAGATTACGAAATTTCTGCCCTACAGTGCGTACTTGAAATGCAGAATGGCCTGATAAATAGCGGTGAGCTCTCTATCGTAGGTGCTGTACTTCTTTTGCGCCGATGAAAATTTCTTGGAGAAGAAACCCAGTGGCTGTGTTTGTCCGTTGACGATCTGATGTAACACGGCACCCATTCGTCCGATGCATCGGTGGTCAACGTTACTTGAGCATTTGGTGCCATGTAGTTCAGCAACGTAGCATTTGCGAGCTCGTTTTTACAGGCGTCGAACGCGTGATCGGCTTCCGTAGACCAGAGTATCGCAGTTTTGTCGTTTTTTTTATTACCTTCAATCAGTGTCTGCAGTATGTGTTGATTATCAGCCGCACGTGGGATAAACGGCCGATAGAAGTTAGCGATAAGCGGTTTTTAGGCCATGGATTTAAAAAAATTCATGGACTATTGTGTTTGTCGGAACGGAATTGTGCGTAACAGGCAGAAGGAGGCATCTCCGACCCCATAAACTATATATATTCTGAATCAGTATCAGTAGCCGAGTCGATTGAGCCATGTCTGTCTGTCCGTCTGTCCGTCTGTCTGTCTGTATGAACACCTGGATCTCAGAAAGTATAAGAGCTAGAGTCATCAAATTTTGCGACAACATACGTATATATTGCAGTGTCTCAAAGTTTTTTTTTTAAAATTTGGACACGCCCCTTCCCGCCTCCGTAAATCAGTAATAACTATTTAAAAACTACAATATTAGCTCAACAACCAAAGTAGTATATCTTACATGACAAATACTTTGCCACGGGCGTTATGTGAAAATTTGATTTAAATCGGACTATTAATAAGTGAGATATGATACGAATTAAACTCACTTTGAACATACATTTATACTTAAGCAGACCTAATTTACGCAAGCATACCGAAGTTCAAATCTAGCGTCAGACACACAGCATTTTAAACTTTTTATTTGCATTGTATGGTAAAAAAATTGGTTGACAATGCAGCTTTGCCGATAAGCCAAGGAGTGAGGCAATGGCCGAGTGGTTAGAGTGGCGGACGGCTGTGAGAGAGTGCGTGTGTTCAACTCCCGGTTGAGGCGGGTGCAAGTTTTCATTTGTTAATTACTTTTTATTTTATTTTATTTATTTTATTCTAATAATATTCGGGCGGCGATTCCATACCGCGTCAGACACGCAGCATTTTAAACTTTTTATTTGCATTGTATGGTAACAAAATTGGTTGACAATGCAGCTTTGCCGATGGGCCAAGGAGTGAGGCAATGGCCGAGTGGTTAGAGTGGCGGACGGCTGTGAGAGAGTGCGTGTGTTCAACTCCCGTGGTGCGAATTTTCATTTATTAATTATTTATTATTTTATTTTATTTTTAGGCCATGGATTTTAAAAAAATTCATGGACTATTGTGTTTGTCGGAACGGAATTGTGCGTAACAGGCAGTAGGAGGCATCTACGACCCCATAAACTATATATATTCTGAATCAGTATCAGTAGCCGAGTCGATTGAGCCATGTCTGTCTGTCCGTCTGTCCGTCTGTCCGTCTGACCGTCTGTTCGTCTGTCTGTCTGTATGAACACCTGGATTTCAGAAAGTATAAGAGCTAGAGTCATCAAATTTTGCGACAACATACGTATATATTGCAGTGTCTCAAAGTTTTTTTTTTAAAATTTGGACACGCCCCTTCCCGCCTCCGTAAATCAGTAATAACTATTTAAAAACTACAATATTAGCTCAACAACCAAAGTAGTATATCTTACATGACAAATACTTTGCCACGGGCGTTATGTGAAAATTTGATTTAAATCGGACTATTAATAAGTGAGATATGATACGAATTAAACTCACTTTGAACATACATTTATACTTAAGCAGACCTAATTTACGCAAGCATACCGAAGTTCAAATCTAGCGTCCGACACACAGTATTTTAAACTTTTTATTTGCATTGTATGGTAACAAAATTGGTTGACAATGCAGCTTTGCCGATAGGCCAAGGAGTGAGGCAATGGCCGAGTGGTTAGAGTGGCGGATGGCTGTGAGAGACTGCGTGTGTTCAACTCCCGGTTGAGGCGGGTGCAAGTTTTCATTTGTTAATTACTTTTTATTTTATTTTATTTATTTTATTCTAATAATATTCGGGCGGCGATTCCATACCGCGTCAGATACGCAGCATTTTAAACTTTTTATTTGCATTGTATGGTAACAAAATTGGTTGACAATGCAGCTTTGCCGATGGGTCAAGGAGTGAGGCAATGGCCGAGTGGTTAGAGTGGCGGACGGCTGTGAGAGAGTACATGTGTTCAACTCCCGTGGTGCGAATTTTCATTTATTAATTATTTATTATTTTATTTTTTTTATTTATTTTATTCTAATAATATTCGGGCGGCGATTCCATACCGTTAAAATTTTTATTACGGTATAATATGATAATCCATGGCCTTATACAGTCAGCACCTGACTGTAGCGTTAGTATTTTTTTTATTTATTTTATTCTAATAATAATAATATTCGGGCGGCGAGTCCATACCGTTAAAATTTTTATTACGGTATAATATGATAATCCATGGCCTTATACAGTCAGCACCTGACTGTAGCGTTAGTATTTTTTAAAGTGACGAATGACTTCCACTTTAGATTCAGATGGTTTTAGACCGTGCTGGCTGATGTCATGACCTAGGAAGGTGAGTTGCGACTTTCCAAACTGACACTGCTCGAAGTTCACGATGAATTGTGCATTTCGGATGCGGTCGAGGACTATGCGGAGGTGCGTCTCGTGCTGCGCTGCGGACTCTGAAGCGATCAAAATGTCATCGATGTATGCGAAGGCAAAATCGAGGCCCTGTATGACGTCGTTTATGTACCGCTGAAAAGTCTGCGCTGCATTTTGCAAGCCAAACGTCATGAATAAGAATTCGAATAACCCAAAAGGCGTGATAATGGCTGTTTTGAGAATATCTTGCGGCTCGACAGGAATCTGGTGATTTGCTTTTTGCAGGTCGATTTTAGAAAATATATTCTTAGCGTATAGAATGCTCGTTACATCCAATATGTACGGAATCGGATATCGATCAGGCACTGTTACGTTGTTTAGAGCTCGGTAGTCTCCGCATGGACGCCATTCTCCGTTCGCTTTTTTTACCATGTGTAAAGGACTTGACCAGTTGCTCTTTGAGGGACGACATATTCCTTTATCCAAAAGATAGGAAAACTCGCTCTGCGCTGCTTTGAGTTTGTCTGCTGCCAGTCGTCGTGCACGAGCGTGAGTGGACGGGCCGTTTGTCGTGATAAAATGGGTTACTTTTGATGTTATTAACAGCCTCTTTGAATTGATCGTTGCGAGATCTCGATATTCGTGAAGTAGCTTGGCGTATTGGTTGCACGCATCGTAGGTTAAAATCCGAGCTATTTCATGCGGGGGCGTGCCACAGGTCGATTCGGATAGCGTTGCTCGATCGATAAGTTTACGTCGCTTAATGTCAACGAGCAAGTCGAAGTACTGAAGAAAATCGGATCCAATTGACGTTACCTACCACGAAAGTCCAAACAAAATTTCGCCTTAGTCCAAGTGATAATGTTATGCGTTTTTCTCCTTAGGTTTGTATTTTTGAGCCATTGGCTGCGAAAAGAAGCTTTGGAGTGGGTATTGGTTTTGAATTTTTACAGGGTGGCAACACTGAAATGTCGGCGCCGGTGTCGATAAGGAATTTTATTTTGGAAAAGCTGTCGCTGATGCTGAGGCGGGCAATTGTGCAGTGGCCTTCTTCGAATTTGCCTCCCGACTCCGAAGACTGCGTTAGTTTTTTGTTTGTGACGAAAAAGAGCATGGTGGGCGGCATTTCTGGGCATCGCTACCGAATTTGCTGTGGTACCAACACATGCTTGAAGTTTGACCTGCGTCTTGGGTTGTGGCGCTGCTGCTGCGCCTTGTTGATGTGGACCGATTGTTCTTGCGAGAACTGTTTTTGAGAAGGGCGTTTATCTGTTGCTCGATGCGTTCTAAACGGTCGTCAACATCAGTGTTGCGGGGTGGTAAAGACTTAGAACTGTAGTCAACCGTGCGTACATTGTGAAAGTCGCCAACATCTACTACTTTATCTGCCAACTTAGCCAAGTCTGATAGGCTGGCGTCCGATACCTGCAAGATAGTTTGCACTTGTGTTGGTAAGCGCTGCATCCAAAGTGCTTTTAAGAAGCTTTCATTAACTTTATTTGCGGTGAGCGAGCTTAACTCATTAAGCAATTGTGAAGGACGCTTATCACCAAGGTCGATCTCCGATATTAACTTCTGGATTTTCTTCTGTTCGCTTTCACAGAAGCGTTCCAGAATGCAAGATTTAAAATTTTCGTATTTGCCTCCGCTTGGCTGGTTGACGACTGCGTCGGAAATTCGCGCCAAAACTGGTGCTTCGATTGATGCCAGAACTGTGTTGAACTTTGTGTCGTCAGAAGTTATTCCCATAACATACATAACATACAACCATAATTCGGGGTGCTCGGGCCAAAACGGTGGTATTTTTACAGCCACGCGGTTGATTGCAGCGTCGGGAACACGAGCAACGGGATCGTGAAATACGTCGGCGTCGTCTTCCATGGCGTCGTTGGTTGCCAAAATTGATGCAGATTTTCAAGTGTATGTATATAGTTAATCACGTCGGGGTCACCAATTTAATGTGTATCGTACACAGAAATAAGTTTTAGTATTTATTCACGAATTTACATAGACTGAATTTATTAATTTTAACAAATTGGCGCGTGAGGCAAAAAGCTAAGAAGCAGCGATGGATGCCGTGGTCATCGAGAATAGTGATGATAGATTCGCCTAGAGAAGGCCTCTCGCGATCTCGATACTCGTGTAAGCTATCGAGTTCGATCACACTATTGTAAGCTTCTGAGAGTTGCCACAAGGCTAAGAAAGCTTTTGTATGTAGACTTAAGATACACTCGATTTTTGACATCTGCTGGAGCGGGACCTTCCCTGCTCCATTACCATATCTTTGAACAAATAAAATAAAGACATGGACACAAGTCCATTGTCCAGTTAACCAACAAACTGCCTTAATCATTGAGGCGGCCATCGACCCCCTTTACAACTATTAAAGATCAACTACACTGGCGGCACATTACACCACCACCACTTTTTTTCCATTCAGTCAGATTTATCGTTCCAGGGCTGCATAAGCTCGAATCTGAAAATATCACTTAGTGGGCAACCGTGACTTTTATTGGCACTTTCTTTTATTTGTCGTCTCATTGTGCACTGTGTTATGATATTACAAAGCGCTGCAACATTGCAAAAGATTATCGAACATTTTGAGCAAATATATCCAAATAATAAAAAATTATTTATTTATTTTTAACAATATAATTTATTATTTGTACATATGAATTATATTAAGTAATATTGCTCAGAATTTCATGCTGAGTATAATTAATAATATATTTATTAGTATTACTCAATAAAATCGATATTTAAAAATTGCAATATTTATATTATTCTTTGTAAAGTTTTCCAAACAGTGTTGCCTTGTAATTTAGCCATTCTTCGGTCAATAATATCAATAATATTTTTTTAATTTTTAAAACAAGAAACTCCAATTTAGAATGCTCTTGCACATTTTCCCAATCACGTTTCTGGTTCCATCATCAATATTGACACTCCTAGAGTTCATTTACGCTTCCGATAAGCTCACGCAGTTTGAATCTAGGATTAAAACATCTCCTACATCCTCACTTCACACTCACAGAGTGCGTCTTGAGCAGCTTCGGTCTATATGCACCGCGGTCGAGCTCAAATATGTTCCAACACATTATCTCAAACCGATACGAAAGATGAACACAAAATCGCCTTGGAATCCCGATATGAGCTCTGTTACTCAATATATGAAGAACTTGCCTCTCATTTAATTGAGAGTATAGAGACCACAACGGTTTCCTCTCCTGCACCTGCAGCAGCACAAGTCGCTTTCCAGCCACGAAGCTACAGGTCACCTCCCGTTGACTACCTAAAAAGGCCCACTTTCGGAAATGTAGAACGCTGTTGTACATTTCCGATCCCGGTTTAAGTCAGATCGAGAAATTGTTTTGAATGCCATGACCAGTGGAGAAGCGAAGGCAACAAAATGTCAATCCACCTCCTCGTAGCCAAGACCGGAGTATCTCCTGTGAAGACCATGTTCTTGCCACGTTTAGAACTTTGTGGTGCATTACTGCTAGTTATCAGAAACACTCCTCCCTCAGCTTCTAGTCAATAGCTACGAACAGTACTATTGAACTGATTCAACTATTGTGTTAGCCTAGATTAGTAAGCCTCCATGTAAATGGACGACCTTCGTGGCTAACAGAGTAACTAAATTAACTCAGCTTACTAGTCGGCTGATCCTTCCAGCAGAAAAGTGGCCTTTTGCGATGTGATGGCCAGTGATGGCTTACGTATACCGATTTTTCCAGAGGTATCGCAAACCTGACCTTACGCTATCACCAGATATCAGCAGCTCACAATTCTCCAACGTTCACGATCTGCTCATCCGGAACACCCAACGTACTCAATTTCATAAAGATTACAACTGTATGTTGAACAAAGAACAGATCGCAAGGTGTAGCGACATCGTTACTTTGAATCCATTTATCGACGTCAGCAGAGTCATGCGTTTTACACATCGTATCTCCCTCCATGGTGGGAATGCCAAACAATCCACCGGTTTAATGACCTAGCACCTGTAGAAAGCAAACGGTCGCGGTCTTGCTCACCAATGCTTACGACTACACGATGTGTGGAAGGCAAATTAAATCACTCAGAACGTTGCAGTACTTCCTCTTTATTTCACTCACTCAAAAAGAATGACCCTCCGCGTCTTAAAGTTAGTTTTACATTCCTTTAACATAGGCTTAATATAGATATCGTGTTATATAAGTATCGATATACATAGGCTTAACATAGTTATTGTGTTATATAAGTATCGATGTACAGTGTGACCCTCTACCAGCCTACTACAATTCGGCCATCCTGACGATAAGGATCCCCTGATCCTGGTTTCTTATGGGCTAAATATTTATGTTGTAACAATATGTTCGTTTCTATGGTAAACTTATCAAATAACAATAATTAGGTATTATTTAAGAATTTTTTCGTTTTCCTATCCAAGGTCTGATGTTTTGAGCATTCCATACACCCTTGTACGGATTTCGAGAAACTTGAAACCCTTCAACATCCTTTAGCAAGAATCTGTCGTTACGAAGTATTTTAGCAATTACGTACGGGCCTTTGTTCTTTGGGATCAACTTCCTAGCAACTCCCGCAGTACTGTCAAAATTTTTCACCATTACGTAGTCTCCTTTACTATAATCCCTTGGCTTTTTCTTTGTTTTATCGTAATATGTTTCGTTATACGCCTGTGTTCGATTTTGATTCTCCATTGCCTTTTTTCTAATTTTATCTACGTTTTCAACCTGAACTAATTTCTCCCTGAGTTCATCAATAATTTGACCTTTCTGCTCTACACCAAAAAGCATTTTACTAGGAATCTGTTTAATAGTTCGGTGTACGGTGTTATTAAGTGCATATTCTACTTGTTCGATTACATTATCCCTGAAAAATCTCTAAGGTTTTTTAGAGAGCGAAATATTTACAAATAAAAAGGACGCGGTGGCTTGATTAATATTTCATTAATTGGCGATTTATTGCTGCTGCTGGCTTCTACGATTGCTTAACAACGAATGCTTTTTTCATTAGCGAGAGTGGGCCACAATCCGACCACACTCCTCGAATTCACCGTCGGCATTTGCCGATCGTCAAGGGCTTAAGAGAGCATTATAAAGAGAGCGTAACTACATTTCAATTCCACAATTTTCTCTTACTTTATGCTAGCCTATGACTTCAATATCAATTTCACATTAATATTCAATAATAATAATTTCATTAAAGTAATATCTATATTAACACTAATAATAAAACTAAACAAAACTATGCTGCTCTAACATTCCGGCCCCGTTGAAGAGCTCCGGTTTTCAATTATTGGGAGTAGAGCCAGCTTATGTATAGGGTGCTTAATGACGCCTGTTGCGGTTTTCACCTCTGCCACTCGAACCTTGCCGTCCTCCCCTCGAATTGTGCGCGTTACGCGCCCGGTTATCCACTGCTGAGGGGGCGTGTTGTCGTCGTGCACTAGCACGACCGCTCCTTCCTCGAGATTGTGCTCGCCTTTGGCCCATTGAGTGCGCTGCTGGAGGCTGAGCAGGTAGTCCTTGGACCACTTGCGCCAAAAGTGCAGTTTGAGCGCCGACAACTGCTGCCACAGCCTCAAATATCCTCGTCCTGGTTTCCTGCTGCTCTCGTCTGGATCGGATCCTAAAGGCAGCGCCAACAAAGGCTGACCTGGCGTCAGCACCTCTCCATCGCTGGGATCGCTGCTGTCGACGAGCAACGGCCTGGAGTTGAGCAGCGCCTCGACGTCCACCAGATGTGTGCTCAACTCGTCCTGCGTCAGGTTGGCGTTGCTCGCTCCTCGCAGAAGCCTGTGCTTGGCAGACTTCACTGCGGCTTCCCACAGTCCTCCGAAGTGCGGGGCGCGGGGGGGGAATGAACCTCCACTGCACTTCTCTCTCCGCTGCGAAGTTCACCAGCCTCGCCTCGTTGTTGTGGAACGCCGTCTGCAGCTCCCTCAACACGTTGCTCGCTCCAACGAAATTCGTCGCGTTGTCGCTGAATATCGTCTCCGGTAATCCGCGTCTCCCGATGAACCTTTTAAAAACGTTCAAAAAAGCATCAGTTGATAGATTGGTTACCAGATCTAAATGAACCGCCTTTGAGGCAAAACAAACAAAAACGGCAACATACATTTTTACAGGTGGTCTACCCCTGATTCTATAGCTAACATTGAACGGCCCGCAGAAGTCTACTCCACATACTCGAAACGGCCGACCTTCTCGAAGACGATCAGCAGGCAAATTTCCCATTAGTTGCCCCAACAATTTTGGTTTGTATCGGAAGCAGTGTATGCAGTTCCGAACAACTGCAGTGCACAAGCTTCGAGCATTTACTACCCAAATTTGCTGCCTTAAAAGTCCAACTAGAACTTTTGGGCCAGCATGGTAGTGCCTACGATGCAAATAACTGACAAATAGTTGAATAAATCCTGACTTCTTTGTCATTAAAAGCGGAAATTTAGCGTCATACGAGAGGGGCCCGTGTAACAAACGTCCTCCTACTCGAATGAGTTCGAATTGTATTCCATTTTTGTCAAATATATCAATAAATGGATTCAGCGATTGCAACATTGGTGCTAGAACTACTGTCTCAATAATTTCAATTCGCTTTTGAACGATGTGCTTTGTACTATGGCGATCAGTTTAAGAAATGAAATATTTCTTTCTGATGCCGACACCACGAGAGAGTCTGATTTGAGCCCTTTGTAACAGAATCGAAGCACATAAGCCATTATGCGAATCAACTTTGGAAAGTTGGAGTGACGATTAATTAGCTCAACAAAACCATTTGGCTCAGCTTCTTCCAAAGTACATAAAACAGCACTTTTTTTGTCTTCGGAAGATTTGATTTCCGGCGCTATTTCAACCAGGTGAAGCTGAGGCCATTCGTCTTCCTCCAGTTTCAAGAAACTTGGCCCATCGAACCATAACGAGCTAACAATCTCGTCTATGTCGGTTCCTCTCGATACTAAATCCGCCGGATTAGCATCTGTTGGAACGTGACGCCACATAAAACCTTTCGACAACTCCTGAATTTCTGCAACTCTATTTGCCACAAATGTGCCCAATGTGCCAGAATCGCGTTGCAACCAATACAGCACAATCTGTGAATCCGACCAGAAATTCAAACTTTCTATATTAAATTTTGATAAGGTTGTCGCAATTTGGTGCCAGAGCTTGGCCAGCAAGAGCGCTGCACATAGCTCTAGTCGGGGTATTGTTTTCACGTTTAGTGGAGCTACCCTAGACTTTGCAGTCAGCAATGTAATGCCAACGTCTCGGTTGTTGCAAGTTCGAACGTATATGCAACAACCATATGCATGACTGGATGCATCGGCAAAGCCATATATTTGAACCCTTTGATACGTATTTAGACATACGTACCGGGGGATGCGGATTTTATGTAAATCGCGCAATGTCATGGTAAATTTATTCCATGTAGTGTGAAGACTCATTGGGATGGCTTCATCCCAGTCTATTTTCAGTCTCCACAACTCCTGCAACAACATTTTGGCCTTGGTAACAATAGGACACAACAAACTAAGAGGGTCAAATAAGCGAGAAGCTGCAGACAATATGTTGCGTTTCGTTGGCTTAGCCAAAGCAAAACTGTCCACATCGAGATGATATTTAAATATATCTCCTTGAGGTGCCCAGCGCATCCCAAGAGTTTTTACGCAACTCTGGTCATCAATTTTAAGAGTCACTTCTTCGCTACCCTTTGTTTTTAACGACAGATCACTACAGTTGGTTGCCCACTTGGCAAGTGGAAAACATCCTGATTCCAATATCTTTTGAACTTCATTGCAAATAGTGTTAAGTTCTTGTATGCTATCTGCCCCTGCCAACATATCATCAACATAAAAGCACTTCTTAATCACATCTGATCCAATAGGATGTGATTGTGCGTGCATGTTGGCTAGTTCAAACAAGCAGCGTATCGCCAGAAAAGGTGCAGAAGCTGTACCGTATGTGACTGTATTAAGTCGGTATGCCTGAATATTTTGTGAAGTATTTTCTCTCCACAGAATAAGTTGGAAATTTCTGTCTTTTTCAGAGACATTTATCTGCCTATACATTTTTGAAATGTCAGCAGTTACGGCATACTTATTCAACCGAAAATGAATCAGGATTGAATATAGCTCCCTCTGAATTGTCGGCCCCACCATCAGTGTTTCGTTCAGTGAAACAGCTGTTGACGTCTTACTAGAAGCGTCGAAAACTACACGAAGCTTGGTGGAGGAACTTTCAGGCCTAAGAACGCATTGATGAGGAATATAATAATGCTGTTCTAGAGGAGTTGACTTCAAAATGGACATGTGTCCCAAATCTAAATACTCTTTCATGAAGTCATGGTACATAGTTTTAAGAACTGCATCCTTTGATATTTTACGCTCAAGTAAAATATAATAAACGCCTTTCAGTAGTTTGAAAGGACAGGCCAAGAACTTTTGGATCGGTCTTGAAAGGGAGATCCACCTGGAAGCGACCAGAAGATAACTGTTTTATAGTTTTCTCAAAGAACAGTTCACAAGCCTGTTATTCAGCTGTTTGGCGAACAGCCTTCGACTCGAACGGACATTGATCCAATTCCCAGAAACGGTTGACTAACGAGTCGAGAGAACAATTAGATTGGGCCATTAAACACCCACTGAACTGGCGCATAGGTACTTGCTCAGTACATTTGCCTGCTACTATCCATCCTAGCAGCGTTTTTTGCATTGTAGGAAGTTCAGAACCTAATTTTATTTGCCCAACGCACAATAATTCGTAGAACAATTCTGCTCCCAAAAGAATGTCAACTTTAGCTGGCCTATAGAATTCTGGATCCGCAAGCTTTATATTTTTGGGAATTTTCCAATTTGAAATACCCATTGAATGTGCAGGCTGTGTTGTTGAAATGGATTTCAATACCCAACAGTCAGCAGAAAAGTTGTGAGAATTTATGCGCGACTCAATAGAAGCACATATCTTATTTTTGCTATCTATTGTTGCACCACCAACCATTGAGATAGCTAGGGAAGTTGGCTCGCGCTTGAGTCGTAGCATTTGAGCCATGCTTTCAGACATCAAATTTATTTGGGAACCACTATCGAGCAAGGCTCTGGCAGGATGCAACTGACCAAATCTATCCCGTACATTTACGACAGCTGTGGCGAGAACGACTTGCTCATTATTGAGCACATGTCCCAAATATGCCTCTGAAGCAGTCGCGTGAAGAGAAGGCGTCTCACCTTGAACAGGTGTACTATACCTGTGAAGCAAGGAATGGTGAGGCTTCGAACAAATTCTACATTTTGATGCCTTGCACTTTGACACCGTATGCCCCACCACTAAACAATTAAGGCAGAGCTTTTGTGTTTTGACAAATTCAAAACGCTGCATAACTGAGATTGCAGCAAACGATGGACACGAATAAATATTGTGCGTTTCTGCCTTGCAAAAACGCACACAGACGATGATGAACGTCCTCCATCAGCACAAGCAAAGGACGATTTAGACTGATGGGGCTTCTTAGCGTCAACTCGCGACTTTGTTTTGTCCCGCGTTGACTCTTCTGCAGACAAATACTGATACCGTTTATTCAGTTGTCCAGCACAATCTTCCCAAGACGGCAGCGTATCATAGTCAAGCTGCTCTTCGAAACGAGATTTGGTAACATGGTCTACCTTTGCCATGACCATGTGAATTATCATTGCATTAGCAATGTCTTTGTCGTTTCCTAATGACGACAACGAAGAATAAATAGCAGACACCGTATCTATGATCGATCTCAAACTCGATGCAGATGGTTTTGTCATGCTAGGTATGTCAAACAATTGTGAAACTGTCTCAAAGAATATAAGACATTTGTTGTCATACACTGCTTTGAGACTAGCGAGGGCCTTTGGGTAGTTACAATCCGTTAATTGATACGGCTTAACTACCCCCAATGCTTCATCTGACAAACACGAGACTAGATGATTGAACTTTTCGACGTTTGACAAGGAATTGTCATCATCGACTAAACTTTCAAACAGGCACATAAAATTTTTGTACTCTGAATGTTTGCCACTAAATTTTGGCAAACGCATTTTCGGTAACTGAGAACGCTGGCTTGAAACTACGGAGCAATTATGCTCAGGTCTAGGCTCTGATGTTGGCTTGGATGCATTTATGTATAATGCCCTTGTGACGACACACAAATCCTCTAATGAACCTCTAGAATCATTAAGAGGGCTTAAATTATCTATCTCAGCCTGTAAATCCATTGCCTTTCCTATGTATCCTTCTAAAAGCTCTAATCGGCACGCTATCTCTGTTTTATTAGTCGAGATGGTTTTTGCTTTAATTGCTGTTTGCATACGAGCAATATCAGCACGGACCCTGTCAAATCTTTGCAAGCATAGTGATAATTTTGCACTTGTCTTGCTGATTTGTGGCTTTTCAATCATTTTTTCGGACTCAGACATGTTTAATAAAAAGGCTTACTAAATTAACAAAATATAATGTGTCACAAACTTTGTGAGCTACCCTCGCAACGACGCTGACTATGTAAGTCTAACTTGCTTAATACACACACACACGCAACCAATGCGTTGTGTGAGCAAACAAACGACAATGATCCAAGCGATCCAAGATAAAACAAGCTAAACTTTTACTGTAACTACGTTTGTAGGCAGCAATGTAAAATGCGGGGTGCGGGGCCTGCAATGCAACTGAGAAAATATATACACACGCACCTTAAGTGGTATATATATCAAACAAACAAGAGAAAAACAAGCGAAAAGAGAATCAAACAAACGTTTGCTGTAACTACGTTTGTTGACAGCAATAGAATATGCGGGGTGCGGGGTGACGATATGTAAGTGGCGCTAAATTCAGGCGCAAGCGAAACAACAAAATTATGTGAGCCCAACGGGAGGTTCGAGGTGAACGAACGCAACGACAAATGTATGTGTGTATATGCAAACGCCGATATATACGTATGTAGTTATGTATTCACAGATGTTCCAAGTTAGCGGTTAGCGAAGATTGAAAGGAGATAATTTGCATTTACACACACACTTAATTATTAAAATAACCAATATGTAAGCCACCAATTTTATAGTTCAATGTATGATAAAAATTGCCGTTTTTGTTTATTATTATTTGTTATAATGCGAATAACAAATTGTTAGTAAATACTAAACTTCATATGTATGTATGTATGTTCGCTTTTATATGTGTGTGTCTATACATATGTATATGTACCTATGTAATAGTTTTGTTCTGCTCAATATTTGGCGGTCATTTATTTAAATAGGTTGGCGCGAATATTTAATATATATACATACATATGATTATCTATATTTGTGTGCAATAAAATGAGTGTCAGAAATTGAGCTATGTAATATCTTAGTTAATTTATTGTCGACCAAAGCGACAGTACACAACACACTATTTACGTGTACGATCAATTTTTGACACTGAATACCTGGAGACTGTCTAGCGAATCAATAGACATGGAACGACGATTATTATCCATATGGTCCAGCGGCGACGATGAAGACGGCTTGGCAGCTTTTGGTCCAGTTGGTAGGATGATGACTCCCACAAGCACAAGTGTCAATGTTTTTCTATTTTTCACACCCGCACACGAAACGCGCGAAGCAATTGCCACGAACAGCACAAAATAAATTGTTACCGAAAACAAATTATTAACCACTACACCGAAGTCCCTGCTCGGGCGCCAATGAAAAATCTCTAAGGTTTTTAGAGAGCGAAATATAAACAAATAAAAAGGACGCGGTGGCTTGATTAATAATTCATAAATTGGCGATTTATTGCTGCTGCTGGCTTCTACGATTGCTTAACAACGAATGCTTTTTTCATTAGCGAGAGTGGGCCACAATCCGACCACACTCCTCGAATTCACCGTCGGCATTTGCCGATCGTCAAGGGCTTAAGAGAGCATTATAAAGAGAGCTTAACTACATTTCAATTCCACAATTTTCTCTTACTTTATGCTAGCCTATGACTTCAATATCAATTTCACATTAATATTCAATAATAATAATTTCATTAAAGTAATATCTATATTAACACTAATAATAAAACTAAACAAAATTCTGCTCTTCTAACCCCCCTGTATAACATTTACACCCTTTTTTAACTTTATATCCTTGGTCTCATTGGCCTTTTTGTGCTTTTTTTTTGTCCATTTACTTTTGGTTAATGAGAACCAATTTTTATATTTTTAATTTTTATTTTTGTTTAAAATAAAAATAATTTGAATTGTGAAAAAATTAAAAAAAAACCAAAAAATAAAATTATATATTTTATATTGCCTAAAAAAATAAAAAAAATTTTTTAATAATTTTTTAAGTTTTTTTTTGTTTTTGTTGTTTTTATTATAAAAAAATTTAAAAAAAAAAAAAAAAAAAAAAATATTTGAATATTTTTTTTTTTCGCCCCTCCTGGCCCGTAAGGGTCAAAAAGGAAAAAAAAAAAAAAAAAAACTTTAAAAAAATTTAGGAAAAAAATTTAAGAAATTTCACAGATTTAGAAAAGGTTAAAAACATTTTAGACAATTCTCAATGTGATTTTTGCATTTTTCCTTGATGTTTTTAAAACAAAAACTCCTCGAAATAGCATCTATCATCTTATCCCTGCCAATGTGACCAAGTTCATTATGGTATTTGTGCAAAACGTGCATTTTCATATCCTCAGGGACAAAAAAATAATAAACGATCGTCATTTGCTTTTCTGTATACCATAACGCCATTTCCATCTCAAAATGTTTGAACTGCTGATTTTTTCTAATTCTTCCTTAATTTTCTGTATTTTTAAATCTTTTGATTGGCAGATTAAAAGATTGTCTTCAAAACTAGTTGTTTCTACAACCAAAATATTGCATCTGCTCACAGCATCTGGGTGTTGCATTTTTGTTCCAGATCTATGAATCAGTTCGTAATCATAATTTTGAAGTTCAAGTGCCCATCGGGCGATTCTAGGATTTAACTCGACTTTTAATGTAAGCGTTGAAGAATTGCAATCGGTTAGTATTTTGAAATGTCTCCCCTTGTAAATAGATTCAAAATCTGCGCAGGGCGTAAATAATCGCCAGAGCTCCTAGTTCAAAGCTGTGATACTTTGCCTCAGTCTCTGTACTTCGCTTTGAAAAATAGAATACGGGATGGAGTTTCGTCCGTCTTTCCTTTGCATTCTAAAACCGCACCAAAACCCAAAGCACTTGCATCGCAATGCAATTCAACCTCATCTTTATGGTTATAAATAGCTAAAACGGGTGCTTCTATCAGTTTTTTCTTCAGGTTCAAGAAACAGTCCAGCTCTCTTTGCTCAAATGAAAATTCTTTTGTCTTTCCTTAAAATGTCGTAAAGTGGTTTTTGCTAACGTAGAGAAATCTTTTATGAACCTTCTAAAATATGAACATAATCCTAAGAAACTTTGGACGTTGTGTACTTTTTCAGGAATTGGGAAGCTTGTAATTGCATCAATACCCTTGTCATCTGCTCTAATCCCGTTTTTAGTGATAAAAATCCGAGGTATTTTATGCCAGATTGCATAAACTCGCATTTGTCCATACGAAGCTCTAACTTGTTGTTGACTAGTATTATAAACACATCTTTTAATGTTCTTAAATGTTCTTCCATATTTGTACTGGCTATCATAATGTCATCCATATATAATGACTTTATTTTCCCGTATTAAATCTGCAAAAATTCTGTTTACAAAGCGTTGGAATACTGCTGATGCATTCTTGATGCCCATAGGCATCCTTAAAAATTCAAATTGCCCTAATGGAGTCACCGAATGATGTGTGTTTAACTGAATCATCGTGCCAACGAATACGAGAAAATATCCATTCTTTAAATAAGCTCCTTTGAAAACACACTTTTATTCACTAACTTGTCTAGAAGGTCATCTATTAAAGGCAACGGATAATTGTCCTTTATTAAAACTTTGCTTAATTTTCTGTAGTCTATACATAAACGCAAATCTCCTGTTTTTTTTTCACTGTTACCAGCACAATGGGAGAAGCATATTCTGAGTCACTGTTTCTAAATATGCCTTTGTCTAAATATTCGTCTAATAGTTTTTGAAACTGCTTTTTTCACTAAATGAAAGTCGCCTAGGGCGAGTAACTGAATGGTTTGGATTTCTCGAAACTGATTTTTTTCATTTAGCACATCTGGTAAATGGGGTACCTGGTCTTTTCGCGTTAACATATGATTCTTTCGAACATTTTAACAAATTCACATTTTGTTTCATAAGTTACATCACACCCACAGTTGTAGTCTAAAAACTGATTATCAACCTCGTTAATGTTCAACATTTCATTTTCAAAATTGTCTGCGCAGAGTCTTTATTTTTCATTATGCTGTATCTCACCAAAACATGGATTGTTTCCCTAAATGCGATTGGAATTTTTCTATCTGCCTGTTTATTGACTTCTCACAAATGACTGGCTCATTGCTCTGAGGCTTATTAATATTTCTATTTTCCACTTCATTTACATTAGTAATTTCATTTAACAACACTTTTCCATCAATGGGGTCTCAGCATTCTTCTAGCTTTTCCTTAATAGTTTCATTTTCTAAAAAAATTTTTTGTTAACAATTTTATTTTCTAAAGATTTGTTCATATAAGTTTCATTTTCTGTAACATTCGAATTTTCTAACAGTTTTTCATTAAGAATCTTATTTTCTATAACAGCTCCGTTTCCTAATAGTTTTTTTTAACAATCTTATTTTCTGTAACAGTTTCGCTGGGATCGCAATTAACTCCCTACGGCAGTTGCTAGTTGTTGATTATTTTCTCCAGATACTCATTTAATTCCGTGCCAGGACAACATCGTGTCTCATTGATTCATTAGCGACGACAACCATCTCAAATTGAATTTTTATTTTTTCTTTGGAAATGAAACAGAAAGTTTTTCCAAATATTTTAAGTTGGGTCTTATTAAGCCCATGATACACTTGGTCAACAGTTTTTAATGATACTTCAAATGGAATTTTTGACTGTTTAATGAATGAGATCGCGCTCCCCGAATCAATGAGACACTGCGGAAACGGATAAATTAGTGAAAGGGACAAAGAAAATTTTTAACATTCTTACATAATTGTTGACGTTGCTGCTGTTGTTGCTTTTCTTAGACGGCATTCTCCGACAAATGGCCCATTTCTCCACAAGAGAAACAAGATCCAGGTGCCCTTACTGGATTGCGGCAGTCTTCGGCAAAAATGCCCCCTGGAGATGCAGTTCCTGCAGCGCATGTTGTTGACTTTCGTCTCCTCCGACGTTGACTTCTTTGGTGTGTAGCCTTCGGCTTGTTGTGGAAGGCGTACATTGGCAAATGCTAGCTGCATTTGCTCCGGATTGGCGAATCTTTGGATGCGGGCTTGATCGCGTAAGCTCGCCGATGGAATTCCCTCAATGAGATGTTCGAGCAGTTCCTCCATGTCCATGTCCATGTTGACGGATTGGGACATCATTCTTTTTTCTTCAAAATACACAGTAAAAACGCTCATTTCCTTGCCATTTGCGTTGCTCAAACTTCCGACGCAGCTCTGATTTGGATGTTGTTTCTCCAAATGCTAAGATCAGTTGCTCACCCAGCCTTTCGAAAGAAGCTAGCATCCGAGTTGGGTTGGCGTGCAGCCAACGCTGTGCATCACCTTTTAGTTTGGTAACGAACAACATTCGTAGGCAGTCATCATTTAAATTATAAAAGTTGGCCTATGTTTTGAGATGATCCACCCAGTTGCGTGCGCAAATATTCCCTTCGGAAATCGATTGCAGCATCTCTGGCATAAGATAGTGAAACTGTTGATCCAGCCCTGATAAATGGCGCGTCTCTCCCTGGTTGCCGTTAGCGTTACCACCTAATCCGTTTCCGACAGCGATCGTTGAGATGTTCGCATTGTCAACGTTGCCACCTGGTAAATTTTCAATTGGGCTTGCAGGGCTGCCTAAATTGTAACGGTTGCCAACAGTCTGCTCTTGTTGTATATGTGTGTCGGCGCATGTCTCTTCTTGTTGCTGTATGTGTGTGGCGACGCATGTCTCTTCTAGTTGTTGCTGTTGTATTGCGCCACGCGCTTCTGCCCGTTGCAACGCGTTTTGCTGCGTAATAAGCGCTGCCCTCAGTTGCGTGATGATTCTGAGAAGTTCATTTCGATCTAGAATATTCTCGGAAACGCCTTCCTGTTACGATTGTGTTGTTATTTCAGGATCGGTGCCGGGCTGATCTTCTTCCTCTGGAACTTGGCACTCGTTGTTCAGGCGATGTTTGCCCTAGACGAGCCATTAATTCGGCTTTAACACCTCGGCTTTAACACCAGCTTTAAACCCAACGCCGAAGGCCACCTTCTTAATTGGGTGACTGTAAATTTGCTGAGATCAGCCTGGTCCATTTTGTAGGTTTGACCACTTCTGAATTTGTGGAAGGCAAATTAAATCACTCACAACGTTGCAGTACTTCCTCTTTATTTCACTCACTCAAACAGAATGACCCTCCCTCATCTTAAAGTTAGTTTTACATTCCCTTTAACATAGGCTTAACATAGATATCGTGTTATATAAGTATCGATATACATAGGCTTAACATAGTTATTGTGTTATATAAGTATCGATGTACAGTGTGACCCTCTACCAGCCTACTACAGATGTGAACCCGAACGTACTGAGAGCATCTCTCACGCTCTCCCCATTTCAAACGATGTCAAGCTCTGTAGCTACCAGCACAGTAACTTCGATATATACTGCAACTGCTCCTATAGTAACAACAACAACAACAACGGCAACATCATCACTATGCTCAATAGCGAGAGCGGTTACATTTACACTGACTCTTGAAAGCAAAAGCGGACAAGAACCAAAACAAAACACAAAACTGTTTTAAACAGGGTTCGATCGCTATATCCAAATAAAGCCAAAGCTAAGCCCACAACACAAACAGACTGGTAATCAGCCGAAAAAATCACGCCAACGCTGACAATAACTCAAATAGGTTTGCACAATTGGATGACTGCGAAGTGCATCCAATCAAAGAACAGGAGCACAAGGTAGATTAATCCAAAACCCATATTTATACGTGAGAAAACCTCAAGTGCACTGGTTAACAAACTCTCTACAATCATTGGAGAAAACAAGTTCCATGTTATACCTTTTACCAAGGGAAACATACTGAAACGAAAGTGTAGACTCCGGATGAGTCTAGCCATCGATCAGTGACCAAGTACCTAGATGAAGCTGGAAAGAGTTACTATATACCTACCAGCTTAAAAGTGCCAAAGGATTGCAGGTTGTCATTAAAGGAACAGAATCTTCAGTGACCCCATCCAAAATTATCGAGGCACTAAAGGAGAAAAACTTCAACGCAAAAACGGCCACTCTTCAAAGTCGAACTGGAGCCATCGAGTCAAAAATCAGCAAAATTAAGTAATCCCTATTTATAAACTACAGTTTCTACTGCAACGGAGAATAACCGTCGAAGAGCCACACAAGCACCGGCAGCCTGTGCAGTGCACCAACTGTAGCGGAAAACACACAGCCAACTGGCGAGGATGCATTGTTTACAAGAATCTTAAGAGTCGCCTAAACAAACGAGTGACTTCAGCTTGTGATCGTACCACACCAACAATTCACAATATAATGGAACCGACTACAACTAACATCCCTTTGTCTATCAGCCACCGAACAGCGTCAAATATTTCCTTGGCAAGTGCACTAAAATCAGAGATCGAACCACCAACAGCAGACACCCCCATTCATCAAACAAATACTAACGAGAACATGCAACAGAAGCCAATTGGCGTTGAAGCGATTGTGCTTTCGATGCAGCAAAGCATGAAAGACTTCATGGCCTTCATGCAAGCAACTATGCAAGAGCTTATGAGGAACCGAAACAACCTTATTCAAATGCCCGTTTTTTCTAAAACAGGATAATGACTCCCTTAATAATAGCAACCTGGAACACTAATGGCGCGGCACAAGCTAGAATTTGCTCAGTTCTTAGCCGACAAAAACATTGATGTTATGCTACTCTCAGAGACTCTCACCTTACTGAAAAGTACAATTACCAAATACCAGGAAATAAATTTTACTTTACAAATCACCCGGATGGCAAGGCACATCTAGGCACTGGCATTCTAATACGATCACGAATTAAACACCACTTTCTTAGTAATTGGCAAGAAGACTGCCTCACATCTACCTCTATAAGACTCCAATGCTATAACAGTACTCTCACTGGCTGCTGTCTATTGCCCACCCCGCTCCACACAATATCTGAGGACAAATTCACAACACTTTTCGACTCGTTCTGTGAAAGATTTGTTGCAGCTGGCGATTGCAATGCCAAGCACATGTAGGTGCTCCTACATACTGGCCAGCAGATCATGTGTAAAACTTCCAGATTTTGATTCACTTTGCCAT